>JAANSQ010000057.1:0-53796 GCA_036850885.1 Lepidocyrtinus dapeste
ATGGCGAGGATAAACACGAAAAACTGTATATTTGCCAGTTTCTGGAAGCATTTGGGAAGGGTACAAGGCCCAAGACCACATTCCATGGAATCGAGGCTAATGTCATGTTGCTTGCCGCCCGCCAGCTCCCTTTCTTTCTTCGATAGCTTTTTGCTTTTCTTAACGGTAAACTTCTTTTCTGACTCGGACAGTGATTTTTTTCTCCTGAGATCTGTCGCATCAGTGGATGTTGTGGTAGTAGTGGGAGAGAGTGGACTAAGTTTTCCTGTAGTTAGAACAACCTCTGGGGAAAGTGGTCTTGGTCTGTCAACGCAAGTATCCGGAGATAAGCTGCGTAGTGGTGGACTGTGGTGGTGGAAATTATGAAGAGCATTTGAAGAAGCATCTAAATCTCTCAAGGATGACCAAGCCACTGCACCCATACCTACCATTGGCAAACACCCCGACAATGCCCTGCGATGCCCTTTCTGCCAATTCGTGGAGGAGTGACTTGTTGGAAGCATACCATGATGAGCAGTGTTCGGATGGGAAGGACGCGCCTCCAGTTGGCTATGATGTATACCAGAATGTTGGGGAGGACTGACAGGGCCACCGTATGAGTGCCCTCGTCTATGACCCCGATGTCCTTTGTATGGTTGGTGGTGATGGTTATTCCCATGTATCACAGATTGCGTTGCCGAGCCGGAAGTTACTGTGCCTGCGGAGGGCGTAGTAGGAGTAGTAAAGGAGGACGTGATCGGAGCCGGAGGACAACTTCCTCCTCCACACTCATTACTTGGTAAACCCTGTTGGTTCTCTGGTGTTTGTGCACCCGTAGAAGACATGGCCGCATTGTATCGCTGAATAGTCTGTCCAAGACGGGAGGACATTCTATCAGATCAAACGAAACCAAAAACTTTTTAATTTATGACTCTATAAAACCAAAAAAAATGAGATGAACCCAGTACCAAATTTGAATCGACATTCTATATATAAATCCACTTTTTCCTCCAAACAAATATATACCGTTTCATGACTTCATTCACTGCACGACTCTCACTCGCTCGACACACTTTTTTTCAAAACAATTGTATAAATCGCTCTGCATGAATCCCTCACGTCATCCTATCTTCTTTCTTAGTGCAAGTGTATTGGATTACATCGCAAAATAATCATAATATCATACGAATTTCCCAACTTTTATCAGAAATCATTTTAGACTCATTTCATGCATGATTCCGCAATTTCGAATTGTCCTCATTTCATTCCACTTTCCTAAAGTACATATTTCCGTCACGGACGTTACATATACTATACCCTACAATTCTATAAATTAACATAACCATATAGACAGGTGGAGCGTTTTGTCCGTATTACAATAGATCATCGCCTACACTGAATTATCTCCCCTAAAAAAATGTGGCCGTAAGCCAAAGCAGTCCTAAAGAACTAAAAGGTCTTTTACACATCTGCTTGGCGATTGCTGACGATATACGGTACGGTAAGAATACGATGAACTCTACTTCTTCACTCTTTAGGTCTCCACCAAAGCCATAAAAAAGAAGTTGAATGATTTGCCTTTTCCCATGAGATTATTATCTCTTGTGATGATCCACGCAAAAAAAACAACCATGCGCATATTTTTCTCACTCCGAGAGTCCACCCTGTCTACAGAGTTTTACTGATTATGAACCTGAACCAGGAGGAAAAAGGAAAACCCACCAAAGGACAAGACCAAATCAAGAACATTTAAGTAGTGTTAGTGTTATTGCACTCTCGGACTCACCTGGGTACAGTACTGTACACCTTCTTAGTTTGTGGCTAAATTGAAGAATTTTCTGATGATGAGGATTCGGGTGTACTCATGGGAAACAAGGAATTCTCAAGAATGAAACGTGGTCCGCACAAGGATTAGCGCAGGTACAGGGATGCGTAGCACTGGAACATGAGGTTGAGGTATAACGCAAAATATATAAGTTGATGCTGATAATAATGACGATGGTTTCGAAAAGTGAGAGTTGCACTTTACACACATCCCCACAAAAAACAGTTCCAATTTTATCCAAAAATGGAATAGTTCTTGGAAGTTTGCGAATCGGAGTAGAATTCTGGTTAGAGTAGAACGCCTTCCAAGACAGTCTCTGCAATTAAACAATTGACAAAATGCTTTATTGTTTACACTTTTACACAACTCCACAGAATTAATTTATTTTACGTAACCACTAGAGCTGTGCATGAAGCTATATTGACAATACGTTGATTATGCTCACTTAAAAAGACTTAACTGGTATTTTCAGTGCTTAAACTAAAGCAAATTTTGCAAAAACTCCATTAAATATGCCTATTCACTTCTTATCCTCTCCTTGATTTTAATTGGTATCCCGTCCCGGTTACACAAACTGAACGGAGCTTATTCAAATGAAAACGTAATCGATTTTTACGTAAGGCTATCCAAGGTCAAACTACAAGCTCAAAAGAAGATCACATAGCTTGACAAAAATCGAAAATTTATAGTCTTTCAGAGTCATTCATGCATAATTTTTCGCTTTTATCATCACTTTTCTACAAACTTATGGCTTGTCACTCATTGATTTTCTCAAATTACATATACTTTGGTCATGTCAAGAGCGTTTGAGCGTTCCATCTTGACTCAATCGAATTTTCAAACTAAAATATTTTTTTCATAATCTGCAATTTCCACTCAATCGGTATTTCGTATTACAGACTTTTCCTGCCATTCCCATGCATAAACCTTGTAATTGTAAATATTCTGATTCCTTAATTATTATTCCTGACTTTAGGTTCTTGGTGGTTATCTTGCTCTTGCTTTATTGGGCTTTTCGCATTGTTTTCTAATCCTGCAAATATCTAATCCAGTTCTTTCGATTCATTCTGAGCCATACAAATCCAAAGACTTTTTCCTCTGTTCGATATTCATTCTGTCCTGTCTAAATCCTGCAGTCATTTCTCGTTTCGTCCTACCCTTTCTAAATCGTACTGATCACCAATTCACCATCCTCATATCAACTTCATCATGAACCAATCAATTCATTAAACATGAGCGAACGACTGCTGACGCTGAATATGATAATGATGATCTTTGTGCATACACATGAACCAACTTTTTGTTCTGGACTCATGACTGCTTAAAGTGATGACTCTAACTACCCACCACCATATGTGCTTAACTTACATTATGCAATTTTTGCACACATGTGCAACTTTTCAACTTCTCCACGAAACTAATTTACGATTCAGATTGTAAGTTTCAGTTTCAGCTGAATGTATAAATGATGAAGAAGTAAGTAAAATGAGCCGCAAACTAAACCAAAGCGTGAGTACATGAGCCTCGATCGGCCTCTCGTCGTTAACAGAAGGCGTTTGTCAACTAAATTTTTTTTCGAGGGTTCTTCCAACTTTTTTTCTCCCTCGCTAGCCATATGTCCAATTCTGGCATTATCATAGTTGTAAAAAATTCATCTGGTCAAACAACCCACTCTTTGTCTAGTACTTTATTCCAGCACGGACAGACTTTTCTTCTGGAAAAAATCTATAATCCATTGTAAATAAAATTCGCAATATTTCATAGAGAAAAAATGTACCTATTTTCGCCACAACTTTTTTGTTATTTGTTCAGAGTCTGACTTTGTATATATTTGGTTTGCAAAAGACTAGCGAGGGAAACAAGCGTGTCATGTCATGTCACTCAAAAATGGATCAATAAATCAGTTGGAATGACGTCCATAACAAAAGAGCACAATACTAACTTCGCACTCCTCACCACGAGGTATAGTCATTTAACTGTCCACAGTTTGGTTTATATTATCTCATAATATTTTCATATGTTTTTGCCCTTGTTTGCGTTCACCGTTCAGAACCGTCACCACGATGCGAAACCAAACTAGGAAATTATTTTTTTGCACTTATGGATATTCGGTTCTGGTTTGGATCTGGAACCACTTAGTTAGTACTTTCTTTATTTGCGTTTGCTCTTGGTCCAATATATTTAGCACTTTACTCAAATTTTCGACACTTGGATAATTGCTCGTGTCTCCTAATCAATGTATGCGGTAGGTTTTCAAGGTTAAAGTTGTAGTAAAATATACAGCTTTTACTGCTTCCTACTAACTCCAAGCGATCGATACTGTTTCAGGTGGCATTACTAAAAAGTAGCGCAGCAATAAAAACAATACATTTTGTCTATAACGTACATCCTTCTGAAACATCTCGAACCAAACCAAACGAAATGGACATTGAAAATATAATACAGCAACTAAATAGCTCCTAATAGCTCTAGGCGGTATGGTACCGAATGAGTCGAATGAGAGTATCACATCAAGTTGCAATCACTCTCCTAGAGCTGTTAACATGTTAACAATGTGCGACTAACCGCAATAAAAAATAATAATATAGTTTTACTACGTAACACTACTTATATAGGCTAATTGAAGGCTTCACGCGATGTCAATTAACGCCATCATACCTGGAATTTAGCTTGTCACTTGTAGTCAAAGTCTTTTCTGGAATACTCGGGATAAACAATCCGGAATGAGCCGCCCAAGCGTAGGTGTACTAATAAGCAATTCCTCTGATTAAATTATAATTGCCCAAGTACCATAAAACTTATATATTTGTATTTCCCTGCACGAAAAAATATCTGTGAAGGATGCACATTTATTGTACTTTTTCCAAGGGATAATTTCAATCAAATTGGTAGAACAGAACAAAGGAAGATGTGAGCTAGCGAGAACAAGTACATGACATGAATTTCGACTTTGCGTCTGTGTCTCTCTCGTCTAGCTTGAATGGAAGGCGAAACAAGAAATAGGAGAAACATTGGCTGTGTATCTTTGGTTGAGCGCCCACTACCACTACCTCACCTCTTTACCGTGACACTGGCAATGAATGAGTCTCGCTTTAATCATCCATCCTCATCTCACATCTCATAAATAAATCTGTTGGAATCAGTTAAAGCAGTATAGTAGTAGTACCACCACTACTACAACTCCTGGATAAACAGGATATGTAGGAAAACGTTCTGTTCTATCCTATTTTCGAGTTTGGGCTAATGCGGTAAATTGTAAATTGTATAGTGCAGGGCTATCACAATGCAATCACAAATTAATTCTATTGTACGGTAATGGCAATCAATAGATTTTTACCTGTGCCGTGTGATGTGAGCAGCGCACTGCATATAAAAAAGTCCAGGACAGGTGAGGCGTGCCTCAATCCCAAATTCCCAATGCAGATAAACGCTAAGATCTGATCTAGCCTGATCTCATGCGAATCGCCAATGATTTAGAGTGACCATAAGGAAATTTAAATTGGCATTCGATTCATGTATTAAGCTTTATGGCCATCACCTAACTCAAGAATGAAAAGCATAGCTATTGTTTTCTTTGCTCAAGTTACGCACTTGGACTCTTGGACAACACACCCATCAACACGATATCATATAACGTCACAAAGTCCCAAACTGTAAGCTTTTTTCAGTAATTTTTTCACCTAGGTCTAGGACTCTGAAGCACTCTAAGAATTTGAGTGTGAAAAGGTCCTTGTATGATTTAGGTGAGGTAACAATAAACAGCGCCAAGAAAACGATCGTCAATTCGTCATCATCACAACACCGCGAGATTTATAGATTTCCTTTTCAAAAGCAAAATCATTCAGAGTTTTGATCGTATCGTGTTACATTGTATATCACTTTACGTTTGCGCTTAACCACTACCTACCAACCACCACAGAACATTTCAATACAACTCAATTCTGAGTCTTATCCCCTCAAAAAAAGCACAGACATAGAGACAGGGACAGCAAAAAAATGTAACATGATTCAGTGAGATGATTGCGAATTGTGATTGTGTTTTGTATTCAATTCCGATTCCTTCTAGTTCATGTTAGTTTCTAAGTTTGCATTGTACAAGCAATTTTTTTGATGAACTCAATACGTCATAATGGTCACACTATAAGCCAAAGCCATATCCCAATCATTTTTCATTCCCATTCTATTCTCTTGGCTTTGGCATAAGCAAGGCTTCTAGATTAGACCTCATTCTTTCTCGCCCACTTTCAAAGACGTTACCATTAGCTTAGGATTCTTTTGCGCATTCTTCCGATCCAAAAACAATTTTATACTTATTACTTGTCATGATGTAGACGGACACTTTTACAACCATATTATATATTAAAGAATGTAATTTATAATATATTGTGTTACCTTAAACATTAAGACATTTATCCACACAAAATTCCTTATTGCTTTGTTCCATTCTTTCAGCTTAGTTGCCAACGTCGGTCCTATTCATTCCGACGAAAAGAGTCTTTTTTGATAAATATTTGTTTTTATACGCATTTATCATTTCAGTCCACCTGAGAAAACGTGAATGATTATGATGGAATGATGACCAAGATCAAAGAACAAATTCAGATTGGGTTTAGTTTAGGCAGCCTTGTCCCCAGTGCTGTATGCTTAGCTCACAAAGCATTTTTTTCTATCTCCCCTGAGGGAATGAAACCAACAACCAGCCCGACGCAAGAAGTCAAGACTCAGGAAAATCAACAAACTTTATACACGTCAAATCACATCACACGATCTCACGGTAAAAAAAAGTCACTGAAAAATTCTGTATTCTCACATCACAACGTATCCGCTTCTTCTTTCATCATTCGCATTTTCGTGCAAAATCACAAGTGTACTGAACTGATGAAATGATAAAAAAAATTAAAAAATCTGTCTTCTTCCTAGCGTATCCTCTCAATCCAACGATTTCTGCAGAACTGTAGATTGGCAAACAATATTCATGAATTTTACTCTTGAATGGAGCTAAGGCTACTATGGTCTGACTTTATGAATACTTGGATGTAGCAGCCACTACTGATTGTCAATAAAACACAATGCCAATTCACACAATTCGCTTCTCCTTTTTGCACTTTAACTTTTAGCTCCATCCAATCATAACATAAAAATATTATATTGATCTAATGTTTTAAAAAAATATCCGGATGGATTGCATTCTTCTATTGGATTATATTAGCTTTAGGGAGATTATGCTATTGCAGTAATAACATGCGATGCATTTTTATTACCGTAGTGTGTGCACCTAAAAATAACTGGCGAAGCAATGGCCTTTCTTTCCTTTATCGGATTGGATTCCTTTACTCCTTTCCTTCTCTTAATTTCTCTCTCAGCTAGAGAGAGAGGAGTAAATACTTAAAACCTTGTATTTTTTTGGATGATCTTGTCTTGTCTTCTGTGTTTTCTGTTGAAGATGTCGATACGATAGGAGTGATAGGTGATAGGATGAGGAGAATATGATGCTGTAAACTACGCTGCTGAAATGATTTGATCAAGAAGAAAATCCCCGAGAAGAGAAAAGATCATATGGTAAAAAAGACAAAACGATAAATGCAATATAGCAAATAACGATATGGATGGGAATATGCTTAAACTTTTTTCATGTACTTTGGACTACATAGAGATGTTTGTACTAAGGGAATATTTTTCCGTAGTAAAAAATTGTAAGGGAATAATAATAACGTGGGGACTCCACTCTACACACTCATCACATCCTAACATTCAGACTAGGCCTAGAGAGACTCAACTTGGTCTGAGACTTTTAAAAAAATGTACAAAAGCATAATATCCTTTTGCGTATTCTATCGCATGGGGGATCATGATATAACGTTACTTTAGGGAAAAAACTGTACTTGTACTTTACCCGTGCGATGCAATATGCAGTCCTTTAGTATAAGTTTGATGTGGGTAGTGGGTATCTATCTGAATTTTTATAAGTTATAGTTATAGCAATTGTAGCATTGCAGCAAAAAATACTAAACTTTTCTTTCGCTCTAGACTTTAGCCTCGAGTAGAGCCGTGCTCTTGGGAAGAGACAGCAACAAGAAATAAAAAACACAAAGATCGGTTGGTTTTCATATAAAGAAAAGTGTATTACGTATAGCATCAGAGCGAAATAAAAATACATTGTTTTACTTCTCTCAGTTCACATTTCAGATCCTTTTTTGCTCCTTTCTGTAGAAAAAAAATGCTGGGGATTTTTGAGGAGGAACTTTAGGAAGGAGAATGGGAGTAGTGCTTAAGTAAATGGGTATAAGGTACTCTGTAGGTACGTAATGTAAGTACTGCTCACTTGGTTATAATGATTATTATTATTAAGGTGGCTGGTATCAGAAGATTTGAAATGTATATTTTTCTCTCGAAATGTTTAAAATGTTGAAATGAGAAAGATGTGATGCGAGGAAAAAAATGTACGCAACTTGCAATCAGTCATGCCAAGGAAGGAAAGCCATAAGAAGGTAGACAACTAGACATGTGGATATGGAGTGAACGAAAAAATCTCTGAGATTGTGGATTTTGTGTGTATGTTGCTAAATGAGTGAGTTTCTTTTTTATTTACCGTAGTATTTTTATGGATGTGATGTCGACCCTTGTTGTTATGCTGGTATGAATCTGGTAAAAAATGATGCTACTGATTCTGTTGCCACTTGCTTAAGGGATTAAGAAATGTTAATGCAAATGCAATAGTAGGATGATGATGATGCTGATTTTTGGGGTTTCTTTGAAAGCAAGTACCAAGGCTAAACTTCATGTCAAGCTTAGCTACATTAGCTCATCTGAACAAAACAAACTGCCTCATGATACTTTGGTCTCTGAAAGTCTGCAGCTGTTATAAGTGTAACTAACCAGGGTTGGGTAATCAAGCAGAATCAACGGTGATTCACGATACCGGATGACAAAAATCGAAATTAAACGGAAGGTGCAGCAGTCCAACATTTATGAATGACATGAAACAATTTTCTGTGGATTCCATAGATAAGAGAAGAACTTTTTTTTAGAAATAATGACTATGACTTTTACCGGCATTTGTATAAATTATGCGATGATTAAATAATTGTTTCAGTGAATTCCCGTGTATTTATTGAATTGAAATTATTCTTGGGGCTAATTGAGACGAAAAGAAATTTTCCTTTTAAGAAGTAAATGAAATCAAAGTAATTTTTGCAGGATTGAACAAGCCTGGTAAAATGGAAGCACGCACATGCAGAAATGGTCTGAATGTTATGTGCTGCAGCTGCAGTTCAGTTCACCCTGAGTCAGGTGGACCCGTAGAAGTAAACAGGATATTGTACTCGAAATGTATTGCCCATTCTTTCTATCTCACAAGATCGAGAGAGGAAACAAAGGCAGCTCTTATAAAAATTATGCGTGTAGGTAAGCCACAATGACTGTCATCATAAAATAGGCCAGAGCGGTAGGCATTGAGATTTTTTAAGAGATGATGACGGTATAATAACATGATGAATAACCGGTACTAAAATGGTAAAATATGAAATGAAAGTTGCGACTGGGGACATTACGTCACTTTTTTTAATGGATGCTAATGCAAAGTCCCACATTTCGCAACCCTTTAGGATTTTGAATTTACAGTAAAAGATGAAAATATTATTGCAATTTCAAGTCAGTGGAAAAGATAAAGATTTTTTATTTTTTCTCGGGAAAAAGAGGGCGATACTGTTCAGATTTGTGTATGAAACATAATTACAAGAAAGAAATCTGATTGAGAAGAGGATGTGTTTAGACTATTTTTTTTTTAGTTTGGTACGTTTTTAATGATAATTTCAGTAGTTTTGATGTTGGTAACTCTGAAACTGTCATCACAGGGTATTTTTCTGTCGAATGGGAATCCAAAAGGTTTCTTGTCAGGATTGATTCCGTTGAGGTTTCCACAGTAGGACAAGGAGTTGTCACTGGAGTCGTGGTAATGTTCAGGCTGGAAGTCTTGGTCGTGGTCGGAGAGAACGACGATCAACTTGAATTTCATACCTTCGGGCTTACCCTTGGGAATGAGGAGACCTTGTGGGAGACCACAGTGACGAACCTTCTTATCAACGATGTAGTCGCGGTTTCCGGCGAGAGCTTCGTTAACTTCTCTGAGCAATTCACGGTATCCCTTGCGGTTGGGAATGGTTACAGAGCTCTCCTCGCTGGAACGACGGATCACGTTCTGAAAGAAAAATGTTTATATGAAAAATTTCCTAATAGAAATATCAAAATTCGACGGATATCTTTACAAAAAAAAAATAATCGTCATACCTGGCCAGCCTTAAGCTTGAGGACAAACTTGTCCAGTTCAATGACTTGCCATCTGAGCTTATCAAGAGTGTTCTCTTCACCAAAGTAGTTGTACTTGGGGGCGAGGAAAATTCGGGCAACGACATTCTTCTCGGCATCGGAGGTGGCGGTGATGACGTATTCGAAGGGTTCATTGGACAAACGGCGGACCTTGGCTTGAATGTCAACATCCTGAGTACATCAGAAAAAATTACAAAACGTCTCAATCTCATCTGAGGAAAGAATTATTTTGCGGCTCTTGCATTACTGGATTAACTGGATTTTACCTTAACGTTCTTGGAATAATCCAAGGCATTGGTAAGGTCAAAGTAAAAGTCCTCAGGGTAAGTGATGAGGGTGTTCTTCAAGGAAGCCTTGCTCTTTCCAATGACCTTGACTGCATCAACACTTACTCCTTCAATGTCGAGATCTCCCTATTAATTTATATCAGTCAATTATAAAGCAACCAAGCAGGAAACTAACTTTTTGAATTTTTCGAAACTTATCTTTAACTTACGTGGGTGTAAGGTGGAAGTAAATCCTTGTGTTCCTTGACGATGTTATCTATGAGTGAAAGTAAAAGTTTCAAGGAAAACTAGAGCAAAACTCAACTCAAGGAGCTACCACAAATGTACCACAGCTAACAACAGGAAATCAATTTTTAAAAAATGTTCAAACCTAAATATTTATGCAGCCTAAAGAAGGCAGGATCACGAGTGGCAGTCTCAAAGTGTTCAAGAACACCAGGTGTCATCTGTGGTTTAAAAATAATTCCATAAATTGATCTCTCTCTTCATTCTTGGGAATTTTTATCAAATAAATAAACAAAACTTACGCCAAACTTGCCCAAGGGGTCCGTCACACGGGAGAGCATCACATGAGCGTTGTTATGAAGGCTGCCATAGTAATTGGGGTTCACGGAGCAGTGGGAAGCTTCAATGAGGCTTCCGATTAGGTCAATACCTTCAGTGCTGTTAATGTTTACCTTCTCCCATTTCTCCTATAAGAGACACATTTAAATTTCGGGATAAGCACCACATTCAAGCTATTTACATAGTTTTTATACATTAAAATAATTTTGCTTATTACGTTGATAACATATCCAGCAGCAATAGACTTGCGAATGCGCCTTTCGTATTGTTTCATGTCATTGACAGTAAGGAATCTAAGATCTTGGAATCTCATGTTATCAGGTCGGGATGGGAATTCGTTTCCAGTCTTGTATTGGGCATTGGGTCTGAATCCCTCAATCTGAATGGAGATAATGAAAAGTTACTTTCACTTTGAAAAGAATATTTGGTGAAAGTTCATTTTAAAAAATATCATGCTGATTGGGTACTTACGATGGGCTTGTCCCAGTGGAGGGGAAGGACATCAGCCAAGTTCTAAAAAATTAAGCAAATATTTATTAAGTAAGGCTCAAAATGGACAAAAACAATTCGATTTTGTTTTTCTTACATTGGACAATCTCTCAGCGTCGAAACGGGCGGCAAGCTGGTGATGCATGTACCAAAAGAGTTCTCCCTTCCTTTCCTTTTGGAGTCCATATTTCTCTTCGTCCCACCAGAATGGCCAGTCCATATGCCAATGAGAGTGATGAGCGTTCATGCCAACATCTTCACCAAAGTATGAAACCTTCTGTTCAGGGTTGCGAATAGTTCCAGTGAAATTCATGGGGATGACTACAGGGGTTTGAGTCATCTTGGCTCTATAAGACTGTCTGATGACGTCAGAGGTGGTAAAGAGATGAGGGAAGACTTCATATGGAGGTGGGAGCTGAAGACCTTCTTCTCTGTGGAGGAGAGCAACGCTGAAAGCGTAGAACCATTGTCCCTCATTGGTAATTTCACGGGCGGCGACGGCAGTCTTCCAAAAGAGGTCCCAATCCTTAGCAAAATGAAGGATCTCAAAGAGCTCAATCATTTGCTTCCTGTTGGAGGGCTCGAAAAGATTAAAAATCTCTCCACGCTTCTGGTGCTTTCCATCGCGGACGGCTTCAAAGTAGTGCTTGACGGTATCAGGGTTTGAATAGTCTCCCAAATGTTCCAGTGGGTGGTAGGATTCGACGATAGCCAAAAGATCGGTATCTTCAATTGGGGAAGACAGTCTCCATGTAAGCTTCAGAACAGCCAACTGTTTATTAAGAAATACTTCGTCGGCTGTAAAAAGTGAAATTTCAAAATTATACCTACATCAAGACAAGCTTATCTCCAAAAATGAGGTATTTATTTCATACCTTTTTCAAGCTTAGCGAATGCAGAGCCAAAGGCTACTGCAACGATGAGAGCAAGACCAAGAGCAAACTTCATTTTCGCACAGACTTTCGCAAAACCTAATCAGAAAGTCGGTAGGAGGTTACTCATGCATCATGCTTTTATACCCTGGATTCACTTTCATGTTCCATGACAGGAGAGGCATTATCACTCTTACAAGCTGCGCCCATCTTCATCTCAAGATAAACAAGTTATTACTATTCCTTTCTATAATAATGTTTATTAATATAATCTGCATTACGCTCATATCTTCTACTTTCGAGAAATCACGTCTGAAACTAGCATTGCACTTTGCGAACTGCTCTTGGTCCTTCCAAGTGTATCAGCGTGTTCCATTGCCACAGGTTTGAATTATCCCGAGCTTAATGTCTTCATAATATACATATCTCATCATTACCATCACTCAGCAACAATTTTTTTCCGAAATTAATGACAATGCTAACCACCTTTCCAGCTCAGCACATCCATAGATTATCTACATTTGTGTAATTATATCTTGATTGTTTTATCTATCAGAATTGTATAACTTATGAATGGAGAGTTGCTAAATTTAGAAGTAATAGGGTGAGCATGAGCACTTAAAGATTTTTTAAATTCCCGGCTTATCAATAAAAACTAGACTCTCTACTCCGTCGTAGGGTAAAATCCAGACATCTCCAAGATAGACGTTATCTGACCTTAAAAGTTTTCAATTATCTGGAGGAAAATGTTTCACTAACCTTTTGCCCTGTTCAGTATGAATGATATCAGGGAAATTAGAGAAGGTCTAATTCTCATTCTTTAATTTTGCATCACCAAAGTCCCAACTTTAATTTGCAATTTTATATGATTTTATTGCGCATGTTTATCAAATTTTGCAGTATGGACAGAAATTACGTCATCGTGGTCATAAACACCGCTAATGTCAAGACTAAATCACGCGTTACGGATGTCAATGTGCATATCTTATGCCGGCCGGTTTTTAAATAAATTTGTGTCAGAGTGCCAAAAGTTGTTTTGCAAAAAGTGGAAAAGTTTAACTGATAGTGATGATAACCGATTTTTTCAAAAGCATGACCTCCTCCCAAAGGGGTTAATATTTATAACGCATATTTTTGAACTTGCATGAATAAATGTACTTTATCTTCTTTGTTCCACGTCATCATATGTCATGGGTGCAAGGCATGGTAATGAATCCTAACATTGCTTTTAAGTTTGTTATGCAAAGTCCAAGTTCACTTTTCGATCCAGAAATTTCTGCGGGGTACATTAGGTACTTAAGGTGAAACCTGATAAGTCAAACTGGGGCTAAACCGACTCAGGAATCTCATAATAAACGCATGGCGTGATAGATGACACGTAAACCTTAAAATTCAGCTCAGACAAGAACTCATTGCTCTTTTCTAATCTAGTTGTCATCTTAATTGAAAACTTTCTCAAGGTCTTAGGGATTATCGGCCGGTAAAAACACTATTTTTAATGTTTCTTGATTATTTTGTTATTCCAAATGGAAAAATATTTTTGTCAAAGCTATCACTATCATACGTTATGCAATTACCAATTAAATCAATAATTCTTATAGACTTGATCATAGACTCATATTCAAATTTAACAACAACACCTCCTATACACACCAACATTAAAAATAATAACATAATTAAAAGTAATAATGTTAGCTATTTTTAAGTTCACGTATAATAATATATATTTCTCGCATTAATATTATTCACCACTAATTTACTGTTGCACATGCACCTCCCATTAGCTCAATGGAATGACGTTAAACCGTAAGACATACTCCGATGCATTATAATTCGGGTATAAAATGGATAACCAATTGGAGTATTGATAAAAGTTTACATTCTGCGAGGAACACGAGACATCATGCGAGTGACATGGTATTGTCTTCTGCAAAACGAAATCCTTTTCCCAGTATGATTGGATTCTCCCATGACGCAATTTTGCTTGCTAATTTCTCAGCTTGCCCCAGTTGCATTGTTGAAGTCATAGTGATTATTTGAAGATGCCTAAATTCAATCTCTTAAAAATGCCTTATCAAATATGGGTACTACTATAAAAATGAGAACTGGGTGAGGCTGACCTGATGAACACCTTTAAATTTTAAAAAAAATTTAATCTGTTGCAAAAATTTTCACCGAGTGGGTTTCAAGGTTACATGGACTGCATATACGAATGAAAGGTAAAGTGGTGCTTTAAATATAGCATCGCGTAAACAGAGCATGTTAGGGTAACTACTGTACCATTTAAGTATGCAATATATATTGAGTGTTAATCCAAGTTACGATGAGGTCATTAGTTCAGCATCATAGCTGCAGTAAAGGTAATGGATTTTGCATGCATGGCATGTCAGTGAATAAACAACTTCACTGGCAAGACGGAGACAGTCTTGGATGGATAAGATGAATTCCAGTATAAAAGCCGAGCATTGCATGTCACCGTCCCAGAGCTCCTCGTGAAGTAAGCCAGCTCGTATTGTTCACAAAATGGCCCGATTTGCATTTGCCCTGATTGCCTGCGGTCTTTTGGCCGTAGTTGCAGCAACTGACCCAGAGATCCTCACTAAACAGACAGAGATCGTGAAACTGCTTAATAAAGTACATGAACTCAATTTTTATGAAGATCAAGCTACCATTGGAAAGGAATGGGACCCATTGGCTCACTTGGACAACTACAAGGTTTGTGGAATAGAAAATTTCCTAAAATGTTTGAATTGGCTCACGTTTTGAAATCAGTAGGTAAAATTTAAAATTTTTTACATCCTAGAATGCCAGAGTTGTTAAAGAATTGGTCAAGGAACTCAAGAATGGCAAGCTCCTCCATCGTGGCGAGATTTTCAATCTCTTCAATGCAGAACACCGCCGTGAAATGATCTTGCTCTTTGAGACCCTTTTCTTTGCCCAGGATTGGGAAACCTTCCAAAAGACTGCTTGCTGGGCTCGTGACAGGATCAACGAGGGTCAATTCATCTACGCCCTCAGCGTTGCTGTTCTCCACCGCGCTGACACTCGTGGAGTACGCTTGCCCCCTGCATACGAGACCTACCCCCATCTTTTCGTCACCTCCAAGGTGATCCATGAAGCTTACGCCGCCAAGATGCGTCAAGAGCCTGCTGTAATCCACATGAACTTCACTGGTACCGTCAGGAACCCTGAACAACGTGTTGCCTACTTCGGCGAGGATGTTGGGTAGGCTTAGAATAGTCAATTTTCGAAACTCTCTAATTTCGTATGGTTCCAATAATCGCTTGTTAATCTCCATAGTATGAACTCTCACCACGCTGTCTTCCACATGGAATGGCCATTCTGGTGGAACGAAGAGAAGTACGGAATCCCAAAGGACAGGAAGGGAGAACTTTTCTGGTACATGCATCATCAACTTATCACCCGCTTTGATGCCGAAAGATTGTCCGTAAGTAAAAAAAATTAAAAGTAACTTATGTACTTCTCATGCTTACTTCAGCTTTTGTACGGTTTTAAAATTTTTCTTAAACTTAAAATCTTTAGAATGACTTAAACGAGGTTGAGCCACTCCATTGGGACACACCCATTGTTGAAGGATTTTATCCTCAGACCACCTACAGGAAGGGAGGAGAATTCCCTGCCAGGCCAGACAACTTTAGATTCCAAGACCTTAAGGATCTCCGTATTGCCGATCTTGAAGCATACGAAGAACGTATCCGTGAAGCCATCTCCTCCGGCGTTGCTATCGATGCTGTAAGTTACATACTGCATGACGTATTATAAGTAGGCTATGTAAAAACAATTTGGAGACCCTTCTGATGAAAACTGTTCTTCTCATTACAGACATCTGAGCATCATGCCATCTCTTTGAACAACACCGAAGGTATCGACATCTTGGGATCCATGATTGAAGCTAGCTCAAGCTCTATCAACCCCAATTATTACGGATCCCTCCACAACTTGGGACATATCATGTTGGGCCGTGTTGTCGATCCCCTCGGTAAATTCGGCATGCCTCCAGGTGTAATGGAACATTTCGAAACTGCCACCAGAGACCCTGCCTTCTTCAGGCTGCACAAGAAAATTGGTGAGGACAACTTTTTTTGAGGAAAATATGAATTTACATTTACTTAAATATTTTCGTTTCAGACAACCTTTTCAAGGAACACAAGGACAGCTTGAAGCCTTACACCCACGTTAGTATTTTAAAATCTTACAATCCTTATCCTTGATGCCTCCAAAGATTTTACGTTAAAGTTCCCCATATCAAACGCTTTTTTTAATATATATAGGAAGAACTAGATGTTGAGGGAGTCGATATCACGAGCGTCGAAGTTGATGAGCTCGTCACCTACTTGGAAGAATATGACATTGACATGTTGAACGCTCTTGATGATGCCGCTGGACTCACTGATGTCGATATCCATGCCCGTGTTCAACGTCTCAACCACAAAACCTTCGGAGTCAAGCTCCACGTTACCTCCGCCGCTGAGAAAACTGTTACCGTTCGCATCTTCCTTGCTCCCAAGTTTGATTGGTATGGTCGTGAAGTGCCACTTGAGATCCAACGCTGGAAGTTCATTGAGCTTGACAAGTTCGCCGTTAAGCTAGTTGCTGGTGACAACGAGATCCTCCGCAAGTCTTCTGAGAGCAGTGTCTCCATTCCCGACCCACTCTCCACCCGCAAGTTGAAGGAACTCGCTGAAGCCGGTACTCTCGAAGTTGATAAGGATCACAGACACTGTGGTATCCCCGACAGGCTTCTCTTGCCCAAGGGTAAGATGAACGGCATGAAATACACCCTCTTTGTCATGCTCTCCGACTTCGAAGAAGATAAGGTCAATGACCTTCCCCACGACTACGAATACGGTGGATCTGTTTCGTACTGTGGATCCATCAACCACAAGTACCCTGATAAGAAGCCAATGGGATTCCCTCTTGACAGAAGGATTCCAAACGTTGAGGACTTCAAGGTCACCAACATGATCTTCCGTGATGTTGAAATCAAATTCGAATGCCACGATCATTAAACCAAAAAAAACTATCTTCTCTCAAATTAGCTAACTTTCAAAGTTCTATTTTTTAAATTGGAGATCTATATACTCTTCTGGTCAACAAAAAGTACTTTCCTAAATAAACTCTTTTCTAAAACTGAAACCAATCATTCTAGTTGAACAACATTATGAACAACACCAGACCAGACTTTAAAAAGTTTGACTAGGACTTCACATGCAAATACAAAGTTAAAATGAACAACCGAGTTTTTAAGTTAACTTGGGAAGAATTTATTCGGAACTGAATTTGACCTCTCATAAATTAATACAGACGGTTATAATTGACGCTCCTCGAACAAATTCCAATAGGCGGAACTACAGGAATAGGAAACTATCATATTACAAAATAAATATACTTCCATTTTTTTTGTTTAAATACACATTGCTTACAGGGCATCGTCGTAATTATTTTGGGAACCTGGTCTTGACCAGCGAATTATCGAAAAAGGTAAAAAAAAACCAAATCAATTTTTTTATTGTCCGACCGCGATATATATTCTACCTGGTCAAAAAGATTTGAGCGGACAGTACGGATTTGTAGAAAAGATGGAAGTTAAAATGAATGTATTTTGGCGAGCAAGAACAGTAAAGTTAAGACACGTTTTTTTTAAATGCGTTTTATGTACAAGTTATAAGTTTTACGATATCGTATACCTATGCATATAATGTTCCAACAAATTTTTTGGCTTAAAGTGTGAGAAAGTGTTTGAAAAGGAATACATGTGAGCATATCAACACAAATTTTATTTCTAGATGTTCATGGGAAGGTGACCTTTCCGAAGAGACTGTTTCCTGATGCGCCAACATCATCAGAGCCGAAATACTCCTTCCATAGACCTTCGTAGACCTTGATATCTATATCGGTCTTTCCAGCCTAGACCAATTGGAAGATTTTAATTAGGTTTAGTTAGTAGTTTAATAGTCAAGTATCAAAATAAAATTGATTTAATGAGAATATACGTTAGAGATCTTGTCAAAGGCTTTCTTTGATTCTTCTGGGGGAATTCCGAATGATTGGCAGACATTTGTGAACTCTTCTAAATCAATTGTACCATCGCCTAAAAGTGGAAAAGAAATGTTAATTTCATCGAAGATTTCACAAATATAAATACGTTTGTTCGTGGTACCGGAAGTATCTTGAAGGCGGAACATAAAGTTCATGTACAACTTTTTCCACTCGTCATTTAAAGGCTCGGCCCACATAGTCAACCATTCCTCCCGACTGACCTGAAGAATCGAAAAAAAAAAGTTTATAGAAACTCTGATCAAAGCAAATAGGGATGCATACACTCTACCATGTTGTCTTTGTTGGTATCAGCGTAGACCCTGAGTTTCTCCCAGATGTTGAGGAACTGGTCACTGACTTCCTTGTAATTTGCATCGCCCTGAGCATACCCGCGAATTCTGGCAATGTTCTGGAAATTGAAAATAAACTTGCGAAAATCCAATGCACTGATCCAAAATAATGTAAAAAAGTAAACTCTGACCTCAATGGCCAATTCAAAGTCGTTCCTTTCTATTGAGCCATCCTTGTTGACATCTGCAAGAAAAATTAATCACAATCACAACCAAATAGTTTATAGAAAATTCTTTTGGGGCAATGTGATACTATCCTGTTAAGTCTTTTTCTCACCGAAAAACGTGTCAAACACGTAATTGAGCTTGTTCTGACGGATTGGGGAAACCATTTTTCCAAAATATCTCAATTAAACTGCGATCGTTTCTACTTTTGTTGACCTTTACTCTCCTTCTCTTCAGTAGGAAACTAAACTGGGTCACTGGTGCAAACTTCACTTTGTTCCTTTAACTGTCTCCGTCTCCCAGCTAAAGTTGAACTACCAAGCAAACTGAAGCCTACAAATGGAATGGACCTGATTTACCACAGATCGTAACGTTTTTGAAGAAAACTGGAATCTCTTTCGAACAACTTGGGAGATCGAAAATAAAACGCGGGCAAGTACATAAAAATTGCACACTCCGCATGCAGAATGCATTATATCTGCCCATTAAAAACCACACATTTTTTTGTTCATGAGAAGCGGAATACGTAAGCCATTCTCTTGAATATTTTAATCCTCATGCAAAAATCCCAATCCCGTCTCCATCTCATGGCCCTTTTTTCTTAATGGGTGCAATACACATGCAAAAAATATTGTAAATTGCTAGAAAGAAAGCACACTTTTTTCATCGTCCTTTGTTCAATTTCGGAGTGTTCGAACTTCAAAGCTTAACTCATTTTACCAGTTTCTTTGTGACCGTCCTCCCTAGTCCCTAGTGCTTGTCAATGCTACATGGCTGACGTAGGTCTATCTATCTGGCCTGGTTTAACAGCCCGTCAATACCTTCCCGATTATTATTCTCAATTACAATGCAATCCCTCTTCCTGATTTCATATAGACGTTCTGTTTCTAATTCAACATCCAACCCAGTTATTTTTCTCCAAATAATTGTCTGGGACCTGGGTGGCATAGCAAGGTATCGGATCATGATGAGGTGTATATTAACTGTATACTCTTCCTTGCGTCTACATTTCCTTTTCATTTTTTCTTCATTAGTCAACCAAGCAATGAAGCCGAAACACTGCCTATATAAGATCATTAAAACTAAAGGCATTTTTAGAATGGCCCATCCCGGCTTTGTGATTGTGAGATGAGCTATTTAAATTAAAATGTGCCCAATGATATCAAGAAATAGAGGCACGCGTGCTATTAAAAACACGTAAAGACAATTTTTTTATCGTGCTTTCGCAATCGTAACTTGGAAGTTGGAACCGAATTCAATTGACTGACATCATTCTCGCAAATAATACTTCAGAAAAAAAGACAAAATGATAAGGTCGTTTTCGACATCATCATCAGCTTTTCTTACCTCCTCGCCAGGTTCACCCTAAACAAAAGAACTGAACAGACCTTTTGCTCTTGATGAAGAGGAGCATATCCTCTCCTGACTTCCTATTTCTATCATCAATCACATATCACAAAATAAAATATTTTGTGAAGCATTCAGCTTTTTAAGATGAAATGTGAGTCTCTATCGTAAATGATTTTTTATTGATATCGCCTCACAAAAAATTGAGGAGAATGAAAAGGGCTTTGGTTGGGTGGTTGAATAACTTACCGTAATACTTCTAATTGTGTGGTTCTCTTCTTTATAGTTACATAAATGGATTCATTAGCTACAGATCCACACATAGGATTCAAATTCTGAATAGTTTAGGATAGGGTTACTGAAAGTGAATGTACGATACAGAGTAGATAGAAGACGCAAGAGAAAATGAAAAAACGCTCAAACAGAAATAGACGATTCACGCATGGCGCGGCAGTTTCAAAAGCACACTTGAATTTTGAATCTATTGCCACTTTATCAAGACACCATTCATGTGACATAGTAAAACGCATCATTTTATTTTTTTATTAAATGATAAAAAACTAAGAAAGAATCTTTCTTGTGAATAGAAAATACTAAAAATATGTAGAAAATAGATTGTAGTTTTTTCCTCCGCGAAATCTTCAAAAATGAGATGCAGACTAGTGATCAGATCATGTTCTAGTGGAACTTGTCAATGTGTACATGTGATATTCAGTTTTGTGTGTAGTCCCATGTCTTTCTTAATCAAGGTTTGTGGTATAACTGTATTTGTAATTCGAATTCCTCGTTTCAAGCAGACCAGACGAAACCCGTCTTATTTCCACTGTGACAGAAGAAGAAAAAAGGAATTTTTTGTTTTGTTTTTTTTATTCACGCAATTCCCAGCTCTATAGTCGGCTCGCTTTACTGCCCGGGTCTGTACTGAGCAATCAAAATGAATTATAAATCGGGACGGGGACAGTTTAACGAAAAAAGTGACACTGCATCCTATTTCAAGTAAGCTACACTTCAGCCAGATTTGAAATGGGAAAAATTAGATTCAAGCTGATGTAAGATGGTTTATATCAAGCTTGACTTTGTTTTTTTCCCGAACAAAGTGTGCAAAGGACTTGGCGTTTTGGTGGAAAGAAGAAAGAGAATGAATATTTATGATGATGATAGCTTTAAGAAGAGAAGCGATTGAGGAGCTATTATTATAGCTGCCTATTTATTTATCACCTATAGACTATATTAGCATTGTGTGCCATACCAGCGTACGCCATCAAATACTTAATCTATCTGGACGGATTTGAAAGAAAAAACTAAAGGAATTTGTCTCTCATCAAGGCCCATTAATTGTCAGCGTGCAATAAAACATGTTGGCTATGCGATGCCCTGTATTGTATAGAAAATAAAAATAAGGAGGGACCTTGAATTTGAATTTAGACCGTTTACTAGTTTGTCACTGTCCTCTCTGCAGCCGCTTTAATGAATTGAATTATGGAAGCAAACGTTTTAGAACAGTACTTATACTTGGCTGCAGTAATTTGAAAAAAATATTGGTTTATTATTTAAAACTTAGTTTTCACGAATTGTTCATCATTATTTATAAATTAAAAACAATTTTTATCGGTTATAGACAATAAGCGTTGTGCAAATGATCACGAAAATTTTAGTATTTCATATTCAGTCTTAAAAATCACATATCACATAGTGTTTTCGCGTAAGCAGTAATTAAGGGAAACGATAAACTCTTTTGTAATGCTTGCGTGACCAATGATCAAACTCAATTTCAACATCTTTCAGTGAGGGGAATAATTCCCAGGCATTGGACTCATAAAAATTTGCCAAGTAACCCTTTAGCTTGACTTCTTCCGCGTCGTCTTTTACATCAAAGTATGCAGTCATTTCCTCATCAACAGATCCATTTGGTTCTTGAGAGAGGGAGAGTGAGAGATTCTTCAAGTTCTGACATAGTAGAAGAAAATCAATA
This sequence comes from Lepidocyrtinus dapeste, assembly GCA_036850885.1. Lineage (NCBI taxonomy): Eukaryota > Metazoa > Arthropoda > Collembola > Entomobryomorpha > Entomobryidae > Lepidocyrtinus > Lepidocyrtinus dapeste. The sequence continues at coordinate 22,236 of JAANSQ010000057.1, forward strand.
TTGTCCAAGTCTTCGTGCAAAATTAGCCTAATTGTTGATAGCTTCGGAAGATCCAGGTTGATTTTGCTGTCTGTTAATATCAAATCCAGTTCCAGAATTTCTAAGGTCCCCTTGAATCTTTCCAAAAGAGGGAACAATTCTATTGAAATGAAATCTCCCCCATAACCCATACTTAAATATGTCAGTTGCCAGTCATAATTTAAAACGGGCTGAATATCGCTTGTTCCAACTTCAAAGTCTTCAAATTCCAGTGATAATGCTTCTAAATGGAGTTGATGCGCGTATTCTACACACGAGCGTAACTGATCTAAGTGAATAACTAGATCCTTCAAATTGTTGTTTGCTTTTAACAGATGGCGGACAAAAGGGAAGCGTCTTTCAATGTTCTCATTAAAGATGATTTTTCGAAGGCTTTTGATTGAAGGGATTGGCTTTTCCTTCCAAGTCCATTTCGCTGATTCTATCTCCTGAGGTGTAAGATCCCGTTGCCACCACCAGACGTTTAGGTATCGAAGGTTGGGCATCTGTTCAACCCATTTTCCAAGAAGATCTTCAGGTTTGGAATAAGGAAGTCTAGGTTCCTTAAAATTAATGGTGAAATTCCAGATTCTCGGACCAATTATCCTCAAGAGTTGGGTAACACTTTCGTAATATTCCAAAGTGTGGTCTCCTGTCGAAACAAACAGCGATCTTTGTACTACACGCTCAGCAGGGACTCCTAAGCTTGCATTCCTGTCGTAACACTTTATTATGCGACTTAATTCATTCTCTTCATTAATCGCAATCTCCTTTAGATAGAATTCAGAGGAGAAGAACTCAGAATGACGCTTTACTAGTTGATCTGCGCTAAGCTTGTCCACAACATTTCGCCAGTGCCTACAAGCTCCTCGAAGGGGTAATATGAGATCGGACGCCACGACGCCCATTGAATCCAGGACGTTTCTCTTCGTTAAAATTGGAAGCACCTTGTGATCGAAGAAAAATGAAATAATACCACATTGCTTTACCATAAATAAGACATCATCACGTAAATACCTGAGGCATCAGGATGTCGCGCATGCGTTTAGACTTTATGCACTCCGTCACATCTTTAAAAATATGACAGGTCTTCGACGCAGACTCCAAATCTTCGCTATTTTGCAGGTTCCAAAAAATCTTGTCCCAAATCTAAAACATTGCAAAAAAATGTTTTAAATCTTTTCCAATCATGCTTGAAACCACCTATTTGCCTACTTCTGGTGGCACTCCGCAAGGGTTTTTCGGCTTCAGTTCTGACTCCGATTCCGGATTTTCATCATCAGGAGATGGGTGATCCATAGCGTCTTGACGTCGTACTGGCAGTATTGATTTAAGCAGAGATCCTAAAAGTTTAATTACAAATCCAGCAATTTCCCGGTCAACACAGATTCCATAATTATTTCAGGTGAAAGTCATTTTGACCAAGCGACAACGACAAGCGAATAGTAACAACAACAACGAATCCAACGTCTTTTAAAAGTTTGGAATATTACATATCATAATGTTTACTTACGCAAAAACTGAAGTGGTTTCATTTTGTCTAAAAATTACTTGGTATTTTTTGAAAACAAAAAATCCTGAAAAGGCTTTTCGCAAGTTTCACAGAAAAAAATAAATGTATCTAATGCGGATGGTTATTTTTAAGTAACCATCAATAAGTACATAAGTTCCATGAGTTTCTTTTTTGCATATTTAAGGACAAGCGTAAGTATATTCGTCAACAGTCTAATTCTTTAAGTCAAATCAATTACCTCAGGAGTGTAAACGACTAAAAAGGAAAATGCATCTTTGTTCATGATTCAGCCATCTAGACTTTCATCCATGTAGTTACATTGTGAATGAAAGTTGTCTGCTTTGTAGAGATGTAGTAGAAGTAGATAGAATGGAAAAACTACAAAATGCAGACCATGTGAAACTTTCGCATGCATGCTTACAATTTTGTTCATGTTCGCTTGCAGTGTCTACTCTAAAAGTCTAAACTAAACAATTCTCAACAAAGTAGTTTATCTGGTAGGGCCGTGTCGATCTGTCTGTCTGGTCTACATTAGTCCATTCCATTCTTCCTCTGTTACGGCCTGCCTGACTTTGTATAATGTGTAAAGAATAAAGAATACACACGTAAAATGAAATGAGTATAACTAGCTGGCTCTTTGGCCCTTCCCTATCCCTTTAATGCCAGTAAAATTTGATTGTTGTGAATGTGAAATTGTGAATACATTTGCATTTTAATTGCGATTAGACCCTTAACAAGGTCACTCATTACTAGACATTCCTAGGAAGGTCTTACGCAACGGAAAACCGTGTGCTTAGAAGCGAATGGCCGTTGACGTGAAGCATATTATAAAATTCAGATGGTTTGACCAGCTGATTAAAGCGTGAATAATTATGAAGAGATTTTTTAGTGAGAAAGTAATTTAATTGAAGAAAGTTATTCACTTCCTGATTCTTTGATATTAATTTTCATTGGTACCATTACCAATTTAGTAGTTTATTTGCGTGAGGTATTCGAGCAGGGTGGAGTTGTGAGTTGTTTTTGGCAAAGCAAAAATAATCGAAGAAAAATAACACCCTGGTATAATAGCGATATTTAATGCAGGGCATCAGCCAACCTAAAGCTATGGTAAGATCATACATTTTTAAAAATCGATTTCAATCAGATAACCTTTATCAAATCATTCTTTTTAGGCGTGTCAAGCAGTTGTAGACTTTCTTGCGGGTTTACCATCGAGAGACCCTCATAATTTTCAAAAATGGTCTTCGGAAGGACCTAAACAGAATATCACAAGAAAGCCTTCTTCGTACGTTCCTACAAAAGACATCCCATCACAGCAAGGTTTGCCTTAATTATTCAAGACCTTGATGCAGTGAAGCAACGGTTTCAGTTAATTTGTATTCTCTTGAATTTTCTAGTGATTATAACCGAGAAGACTAATATCTTGCTAAGATATTTACATCAGCAGTATGAAAAGAAGGTGGTCAAACATACCCACGGCCAGAAACGAGACGGAGCTTCAATCTCTGCTGATGAAGATATGCAGCGAAAACGGCCTAGATACGATTGTTGATGTGAAACAGTTTGTATCCTCCTCGTTAAAATAATAGGATGCATAAAAACTATCATAATGTAAATGAAATCAAAGCTAGGCTTAAATCATTATGTATCACTTTCATTCAGTAAATGTTAATTTTTGGGTGTCACCAAACTATTATGCGGCTGTTGACTTCAAGTATAATTGTAAAATATGTGTTTCAGACTTCAGACATCGTTCAATATTTGCTATTACTTTTTTAAAAGCTTTTTCAAAGACCTTATAGTAAAGAGACAGGGCGTCTATCGAAGGACTTAATTGTATGCATTCAAAAAAGCAACACAGACATCTTATTAATCCCAACTCCTTCAATTTTTGTCCGTTTTACTCACAGTTTTTACTAAATCTTAAGACTTAGCTGTAAGTTAAACGACCAAGTTCTTAGCCTTTTAATAATTAATGGCAATCGACACTAAAAAATTAAATTAAGAATCGTTCTCTGATGTGTGCATTGTTTTATTTCATCTCTAATAAATCTAGGTATTTAAGTTTAATGAATTGATGATAAAACATAATAACAACCAAACGTATGAAGTGAATCTCGCAATAAATAATTAATTTTTGTAGCATGAAACTTTTCAAACTGATGAGGAAAGTTCCTTCCCCTGCTCATGTAAAATAAAAGCTCAAATTCAAATTGAGTTCGCAGTTTGGTAATACATTTGGCTTTCTTTTGGAAGTTAATTTAAATAACATTTTTATTTATCGAACGAGAATATTGACTACATTTACATCTGATGACTTTCTCCCGTCCCGAAGCAGCAAACGATGAATTAATATTGTACAATGGTTTTACAGCAAAGAAAAAAATTCAAGACATTTGGTAATACATTTGGCTTTCTTTTGGAAGTTAATTTAACTCATATTTTTTATTTATCGAACGAGAATATTGACTACATTTACATTTGATGACTTTCTCCCGTACCGAAGCAGCAAACGATGTATTAATATTGTACAATGGTTTTACAGCAAAGAAAAAAATTCAAGATGTTTTCAAATATTGCGATGAAGAATGATTTTGAGCTGACTACAACAGCATATTATGTAGAGACGTGATCAGAAAATGATCACTTGAGTTGGATACATCGCTCTGGAAATGTACTACAAGTTGAAATACTCCTTTTTAGTGCTCGTCTTCATATCCATCAGGGAGTGCGTTGACATGTGGGTTGTGGAACAAGGACTTATTTCCATCTCCCCATGGGAATCGCTAAAAATTAAATATTGTTTCATTTAGTGCGATGGGTTCAAGCTAAATAATATTATAAAATTGAGGTGCTTTCGTTCACATCAAACACACCTTTGTCCTGATGCGAAGGTGTTCATAAGGAATGAACTCTGGCCTTGGAGGGGGGCATTCCCACTCATGCTTCATGTGTAGTCCCACGTTGATAGACATAATAACAACGGCTGGGATTGCCACAAATAATGACAAACTCTTCCACATTTTTGTGGACTCTATAACGTTAAACGTTTCATTAATTATACATAAATTAACAACCATTTTAATTGAAATAATTAACGTGAGCACTCTCCCAAATATGAAAACAGTAATCAGCTGTTCAGTTAAACTAATGGTAAGGGTACTTACTTGCATGATCACCGCTAGCAGCCATTTTCCTTATTGGGGTGGTGGAAATACCCCGAACAATCATTTTACTTAGCATTTTGAAATCTTTCCAGTTATTAACAATCGAAAAAGTAATCGCCAAAAACACTCTAGATCTGGAATAGCTTTGAGATGAGAGAATTAATTTACCAAGTGTGAAAATGGAGAGCTCTATAAAAATAGATTGAAAAATGCAGTTGTGTTACGCGCCAGTTTGTCCGGGTTTCAATGGCAAGCAGAATGCATGCTTTTACAATAGAACGCGTCTACATTGGACATTGAGGAGAGAGACAAAGAGAATTTCAAATGAAAACAAAGTCCTTTCCAAAAATTAGAATGCATTTACTTTATCTCTATTGCCCCAAGAAGCTCAAGGTCTTGGCACAAGTTCATGTCTATCAAGCTCAAAGCGTCTATGAAGTAAACAAAACATGTCTAATTATCTTTTGGTTATCTAAAAAAGTAACCAACTAACTACTATCCTACATTAACTAACTTCAGCCATTTTCTAACAATGCCGACAACATTAATACTGGATAATGGAGGGTATAGCATAAAGGCTGGCTTTGCGACGGCAGACAAGCCAAGGTAGGCAAAAAAGTTTAAATTATTTGTGTTGACATATGCGATTTATTACTGAATGTTTTTGTAGTGTAACGAAAGTTTTTGCTACGTTTCTCTGCAGAATAATCCCCAACTGTATCTCGAAAGCGCGGAGTGAAAGGCGCCGCCCCTTTATCGGCGATCAGGTAGATGAGTGTCGTGACACGTCCGGTCTGTTTTTCATTCTTCCTTTCCAGAAAGGCTACATGGTGAATGCTGACACTGAGAAAACAATTTGGGATTATTGTTTTGGTAAAGACGTTTTCAATGTGAACCCTCAAGAAACCAGGGTGGTTATTACAGAGCCCCAATTCAATTTCAAGTTTCTACAGGAAGCTGTATGTGAGCTTCTCTTTGAGGAATACGAGTTCCGGTCAGTATGTAGGACGACAGCGTCCACCTGCGCTGACTACTACTACTCATTGACCACAGGAGCCGACAAACCAACACTCTGTTCAGTAGTTGTTGACTGTGGCTATAGCTTCACTCACATAGTTCCCTACTTGAATGGTGTCAAAGTGACAGAGTCCGTGCGTCGAATTGATGTTGGAGGGAAGGCGCTGACAAACCAGTTGAAGGAACTCATCTCTTACAGACAACTCCACGTCCTGGATGAAACATACTTAATGAATCAAGTCAAGGAAGATGCCTGTTACGTGACTACTGATCTCCACGAAGAGTTTAAAATTGCCAAGAAAAAATTTCCGGAGAATACTATAATGCGGGATTACGTACTTCCAGATTACAGCACAATACGTAGAGGATATCTTCGAAATATTGAGGAAACAGGTCAAAAACCAAAGGACGGTGAACAACTTTTAAGGCTGAATAATGAACGCTTTACTATTCCCGAACTGCTTTTTCATCCCTCAGATGTTGGTATACAGCAACAAGGCATTTCTGAGGCGATAGTGAGCGTAGTAGAATCCTTCCCGGAAACTTTGAGACCCCATTTTTATGATAATATTATTCTCATTGGAGGAAGTTCCTCCTTCCCTGGTTTCAAGGAGAGGATTTCACTTGATGTCAGGAGAAACGTCAGTATATTCTATGACGTAAATGTCTTCCTTCCCGAAAAGTATGTAATATACAGAATTACAAATATACGTAGAATTATTCCAGGTCGGGTAAATTTTTATTAATGGAATGTTTAATTTATTTTTAATGTTTTGAAATAGTCCTTTAACTTATGCTTGGGAAGGAGCAAAGAAGTTCAGCCATGATAAGGAATTTGGAAAGTACTGTATTTCGAGAAATACCTACCAGGAAAAGGGGATTAATGCATTTACGAAAGTTTGCGACGTGTAGAATGTATCAATCCAAATTGTGTTATAGATATTGATATTACAAGATATATTTTTTGCTTTTCTCGTATAAATTAAGTAATTCAATAAATTGACGTCAATTTATTGATCAGTTATTATTTTAAAGTTAAATATCAGTGATGACTAAACCCACGTTGGGCAAAAAGGTTTGACGTAATCGTGGTGGCGCAAAAGGTATCCCTGGCCCTGAAATGCCAGCAAATTGGGCTGAATTAAGTTGATCCTGCATAGCTTGCGCTTGATTCCAAGCATCATTAGCTTGACTTAGGTCGGGGGTTGGAGAATTCAGTCCAGGAGAAATTATACCACCCTGAAGGTTGTCAATGGCGGTATTAAGTTTCTGATTGAAATACGATGAAAAGAGGGACGTAATACACCTCGGCTTTTTCTGTTTCTCATTTTCACTTCCATCTGAGCAACCAGAGGACCGCTCCTTTTGCAAGTCAGACGTTTCCGGTGTTATTAGAACGGGATGAACTCCCAGAGGAGCTAAGACCCCTGATCCTGATCTTGGTTGAGTTTTATCAGAGATCTGTTTCTCATTTTCACTTCCATCTGAGCAACCAGAGGACCGATCCTTTTGCAAGTCAGACGTTTCCGGTGTTAATAGAACGGGATGAACTACCAGAGGAGCTAAGACCCCTGATCCTGATCTTGGTTGAGTTTTATCAGAGGGTATTGTGTGAATCGGAGAAGGGTTTGCCAGAACTATGTTCCCAGTATGAAAAAATAAGATAAAAATTTTAAAAAAGGTGAATAAATATGGTAAAAAAATTTTAAACTCTTTCGAGAAATAGGATAGTCCAGCTTAACATTATGAAGTGAATTGCATGATTCATACCGATAACCAAATTATTCTAATTGGTTTAAATTTTCTTGGCTCAGACTTTTCCTCAATGAGTCTGACTCGGTAAACAATTGCGTGAAGAATAAAATTCGATAGAAAGAGAAGCACCTTTTATAGTAAGCCATCAACATCAACTCAACGTATCACTACAATCTCTGCTAAAAAAGTGAAAGTTAAGGTGGACTACAGTTCCAGTCCCGTCAAAGCATTCCATCTTTTTTTCTGTCCATTCCTCACGTAAAAAGGTGCCGAAGATATCCATTAAAAAATAGAAACTTACATAAAAACTTTCATTTTTTTGACTTCACAAGGTTACGCAAAGACATTTCACATTTCATTAAAGAAAGAACGGCCCAGTCTGCTATTATACTGTAGGTATGTATACTTACGTATGAAGTTTGACAAATGTTTAGGTACCGAGTTATTTTATGTATTCTTCCAGAAAATAGAAAACAGTATATAAACGTCGACCTCAAAGTTCATGGCAAAGCCAAATCTGTCTTTAAATCTTAATGCCTTGGTCTGGTCCTTCAATAAAACAATTTATTACTTTTATTCATGCGTGAAAGTATGGAATCGATAAAGCAAAGAAAGCAAAGTTTTGAAAATAGTTTTTTGTATGTTAAAAAAGCATACGCAAAAGAAAAAATGTTTCAAATCGCATGAGATCATGCGAAATGCCCAAATACCCTATTAAATACTTACAGTTAGTAATAATTACAAAGTGCAGAAACAATTTTTTAGTGTTCAACTTTTGTTCCTTTAAAATAATTCATTGGGTTAGGTTTTACTAGCAGATTAGCATAAGAATTTTGTTTCTCAAAGTAGACTTGCTTTCTATACATAAAAACACAAAAAGCTCACTGATTATTATCTTCGCACCCATTACCCCGACTATTCCATTCAGGTTTACACATACTGTTTAGGAAGGGCGCAACAACATTTCTTGCAACTATGAAACTTTGTCTTGGTTTTCTTATCAATTCTAAGTTGCCACATTAGCGCATCTGAAGTCAAAATGACGTCTTACTTTACTTCTTAGTTTTGGATAGGAGATTTCTAAATAAGTTCCTCATAAAATATATCTCGTACCATATCTTTACAATTTACTATTTTAAAGTACATAGGTTAACCCAAAGCATATAGAAAAAAACACTAAATAAGATTTTGATTCAACAGAAAAAATGACTCTTTGGCAAATAAATTTCACTTCCTGAAATGGAAAGCATACTGTTTTCATCGACCTTACCACCCTCCGGTTTCATATTTTGCAGTGGACAATGTGATTGAAAATCAATACAGAAATATGCAGCATATGTAAATGTATTGAAATGAATGAAATAAAAAATGAAATTATAATTATTATTTATCATTTGGTGTGTTCAAACTAAAATTGCACGGTCAAAATCTTTGCTCTACTTTATCTTTTTCGTTTTCTACAACAATAATTTTTATTTAAATCTTCATGCGCTGAAATGTGTCAACTGTGGCATTCCGAGCAGCTTCTGCGTTGAGTGCTGATAATGAAACGTATGAAAAATCAAAACATTGTTTGAAAAAGCGAATTCTGTACTTTTGAACCAACCCACTCGACCATTATCATTTGGTTTAATGCACTAATCCTAATTCACAATTCGCATAATCTTCAGAATAATCATAAATTATGGTTTGTAGAAGTAGAAACAAAGCACATCGGGGTAAGGTGATACTGTACTTTCCATCTTTGCTGGATGGAAAATGCACTGTTGGAATGGTCTCACTCTCCCCACACTTCAGTTAGAAAGCAGCGCAGCGTCATCGTTTCCTTCCCGTGTAAATAATCTTGGCAGGAGCCTCAGCCTCATGCTCAATTTTTTGTCTTCAAGTACCTAAGGATCCATACATGTGGAGACCACTCATTGAAGCTGGTTAGTTTAAAAGTTTACTCCTTTCGGCTTGTCTGACTAATATTTGTGTGGCTTAAAATAATGTATACAATATACAACAAGGAAGCTATGATTATAGTTGTTCGCAAGGAAAGTCATTCATTTCTCAGAATACATTGTAGCTTACAGCGTAATGCCCCATTTTCCCAAAAACATTGTAATATCGCAGAACAACCCCAAATTACAACTATTATTAACCCTTTCAGCTTCTCGAGTGGAAAGCCACGGTGAGGCGAAAAGAGCAGTCCTGCTCACATAAACGACAGACAAAGTCTGTCGGACAAACCATGTAGAAGACTGCTTACTTATACATACTCTGAGGAAGGTTAAAGTAGCACAAGAAGGAGCTTGGTAATGCATCCACTCATAGTGTTTTTTGATTACGTAACACCATCTCAACACAAGGTTTCTATATGGCGTAGGAGCTTTCTTATAATACAATGGGCTCATGAAATGGTTTTTAGTTTTACTAAGCTCTGCCTCATGTGTATTTAAGTTTGCCGTTTGGCGAAACATTCGCATTCCTCAGGCTTTCAATTAAACATTTGAGTACGTACGCATCAAACTACACACATACACTATGTATCAAATATCGTGTGAACCGTGAACAATGAAAAGCATAAGAACATGCCTTAACTAATTTAGAGTTAGAGTGCACGGACAATGGATATTCTTTATAATTTTGTAAATGTAGATAGCTACAGACATAGATGCATACACTTGTACTGAACCACTTTCAGTATAAAATGTTTGCCTCCAATTTTTTATGGGATGCATTAATGCCAATGTAATGTAGCTCAGGAAATTCGTATTCTTTGTATGCGATAGCGTTATGCTCTTCTCTGTAAAGGGTTACTGACACAAGGCACAGCCATTTCAAATAAAAAAAATAATATGGTCCGTTTATACGTACGATACACATCCAACAAATCTACAGTAAATTTCATATCCGCAGCTTACCACCCAAGCTTTACTCAAGACCACAAACTTTTCCAGATTCGTTAAAGGAGGTTCTGGAAAATGGTTTCTCAATCTCATCGCGATTTTGTTGAAAGAGGATTTTTAACCCTACAAATTATTTAAATTAACCATATACTCCCGAGTTTAATTGTGCGGAAGTTCTAGCATAGCTTGTGAATAGTCAAACTGGTGGAATTCGCCTTTATAGCTGTAGTGAGTTAGGCTAGAGCAGACTTTATGTTTATAGGGTTTTCAGTGCTTGTGGCAGCGCTAGAAATAACTTGTGATACATTTTATTTTTATAAGTACATCAAAATGTAAGAGGCCAACTACGTGTCTGCATGTGCTAGTGTTATTACTACTACTAGTACTAGTACGAATTGCGAAAAAATACGGCTATAGGTTTAAATTTTACTACACACAGGTATAATTATGATATGATACATAAGATACCCCTCATAATGTAATGACGACACCCCCAGATTGACGCGCTCACAAATTTGCCTACTTTTCAATGCTCAACGTTCGCCATTCCCAAGAAATCAAAATATGTTGAAAATAGTAGCCAAATTTGTAATAGACGAGACGTATAACATTGTTTTAGATTAGATCACGCGTTGAATGAACCCTGTGTAACGGCAGGTATTTATGTAGATTTAATTTTAAAGAGTGTAAATAATTCCCTTCAATACGCATGTGCCTTAAACAATTTAAAATTTGTCAATAGAGGCGAGTTCGGCTAGGGAAAGCGTGAGAAACATCTAAAGTGTTCACCTTAACCAATTCAACTGAACGAGTTTAGGAAAAAACGTTCACGCCTTTCGAAAAACCTAGGGCAATGGTCAGTCAATATGAGTTTACGGTTTGTTTACATGCATGAGTGAAATCATGTTTGTAAATTTTGAAATATGTGGTTGTTGGTTATTAAATATACTCGTGAGATAGACAAATACTTTGAAAACAGAAATGTTATAGAATATTAGAATATTTCGTCGAGTCGAAATATTTATATAAAGGGTAGGAAGGGTGAAAGTTTGAACTTTAGGAGTGTAAAGGAACAAGACTAAAAAGGAATTAAGTATCCTATTTCCGAAAATGATAAAGGATTAACTAAAGCTTCGAAGGTCAAATGATTAAACCAGAAATTGGACCCAAGTAAAAAACCAAACCGAAGCCTCTGAGAAAATTGAGTTGAATATGTATAAGGTGTCTGTCTCTCTTTTTTGGGATTTGTTAGTGTTTTTCAACAAACGACTGAAGCATCACAGAGAGCCTTGAAAAGGCGAAAGTAGTTTCCGAAAGCAATAAAGAATGAAGTGAACCCTTTCTGATTTGCCTTTGTTAATGATTAAAAATATCTGCTGCGGACGTTTTTTTTTCCTAATTCCTTATAAACGTTCGTTTAATTTTTCAGCCCCTGTATGTTGAAAGAAGACAAGGCACTACTAAGAACGCATGTCTTCAATAACTAACAACGGCATGAGGTGAAGGAGGAAGGAAACACTTCTCTGTGCACTACCCCATCCCAACCAATTAAGTCCAGTTCCCTCCAGAAAAATACAACTGTAGAAGAATGAATTCTGATGGAAGAACTACCCGAAGCAAGCGGAAGCTTGCTGAGGTTGAGGACATTCTTATAACACCTCCACCATCACAGTCTCCCCCTAATTCAGAACCAGTTTTTGAACCAAGGAGGACTAGGCAGCGGACCAGCGATCAGCAATACCAACCTTACATGGTTGACAACAATGCAGGAAGTAGCAGAAGTTCAACAAAGGCCGTTTCTTCTGGAAGCATATATGCTCTGTCAAACAGTGACTCTTACCAGCAGGATGAGATTACTAATTGTGATTTTCATGAACTGATGATGATGAACGACAGCGATCCGGTCCTTTATAGCAACGTGGATAACGATGATGATGATGACCGGCAGGGTCTTCATACACCTCCAGGATCCGTCTCACCAATCATTCACCCCTCAGAAATGCCGACACCAATACTGCAGCCACAAACTCCTGCACCTAGACCGTCGACCCCGGGAGGAGGTTTGAACTATATAGACGAAGACAACGCGTTGGAAACTTCATTCGAGACTAGTTCATATGTGGGAGGAAGTTCCCTGGCAAATTATGGACCACCATCGACATCTTTGTGTCCAACATTAAGGGTTGGCCATCTTTCCTCTTCCTTGCTTTTCGCTCACTTGCCAAATTGTCCTACTACAAATAACTCAGCATCTGTTGCACTTCCTCTAAATATTCTTGGGTCTGATGATGAAGATGATGAGGACGTTAATTATATTAACACTGAGTCCCGTGAAGAGTTTAATGAAACCTCTAAGATTACTATCAATAGCGAGTCTTCAAAGTATAGTCCTGATATAACAGACACAGACCCTCATAATAAATCTACTGCTAGTAGTAGTAGTAGTAGTACAAATAGTACAGGTTCACCTCAAGTTAAAAATAATAGTAACGCTAATAATAGTAGCAATATGGCAAAGCATAATTTTCGATTGAGAATTAGAGCTCCTGTTGCACCCTCAAGACAGTCAAAAAAGAAGTTACAAAGACCCCGGTCAAAGTCAAAGCCTCCACCAGAATCACTCACACAAAATGGAGACACTCTGTCTCAATTACAAAAAGTTAACAATTCTTCTAAAAATTCTACACTCTCTTCTTGTGTGCAGCCGAGAGATAATAACCAGAAACGCGTACAATCCTTCCTTTTCAAAAAACCCTCAGCTAGGCCTCGATTAAATTATAACTTTCTAGTCCTCCCACCAGATACTACTGACAAAGGCGGTTGCAGCACATTTAAGATCAATTTAAATTCAGAGACAATTCCTATCCCACGCTCTAGCCCAGTAAATTTAGATTTTGAGCAGGATGTACAAGGAGAGCAAGTGGCTCTTAGTTTTAAGGAATTTACCAGCTCAAAGAACAACCTTTCACCTGCCTCAAATTCCTTCGAAGCATTACCCACAAGATTGTCAATAGCGAAAAAATGTTCGCCACCAACTGATAATTCAACATTACTATCTCCACATCCCCAACAAGTAATTCCAAACTGAAGATCTTTTTTCTTCTCATTAAAACATGTTGTTGGCTGACTAAAAGTTAAAAAAAGTAGTAGCAAGCAGTGAGCATCAGTGGCATGCCTTTGGGTTATAGTGGATGATAAAACTGTTTCTATTTTTTTGGATGCAGATGCGAGTGATTGTCATAATATTTTTTTGAAATGACCACTCGACATTTTTTTTAATTTTTTTTGAGGCTCTGCCACTAATTTACTACCTTCTAATTATATTTCCTTGCCGCAGTAGTGAAAAAGCAATATTTAAAAAAAAGAAAGTATTGCCTTTTTAACATTGCAAATATTTCTTCTATTTTTTTGGAGAAGCCACTACAATTCGCAATTGCAACATTATTCTTTCCTGGCCTTGTTAATTATTTAAATGTTTAGATCGTGCTTTACTTATTTTTGGAACCGAAACTTGTTCGGTGGATGATGGACATATAAATGCAATGGATGGATGGAGAATATCTAGGCTGCTCTTTTATAAATTCTAATTTAATTTTCCTTAATGTGGGGATCAATGTTCTATCTTATGTATTGGCAGTTAGTAGGGAGAACAGTTCTATTCTTAAATGTTGTAACCTAATCTGTAAAAACGTTGTACTTTCTTATAAACTGTGTGGACTACGGCTTTAAACGTGGCATAGAAAAAAAACTTGTGTGTTATCCGAAATTCCTTGTCCTCTTTCCCGGGACCGTGCTTAAGAAACTATATACATAAATGTAGCATTTGTCGTCTGATCCTAACCTAAACCCACCCCGACATCTTTGTGGACCCTCGTACTTGTGAACCAAGTGTGTCTAAAAAGCATCAGATACTGTAGTACATAATCAAAGAAACTGACTGAAGTAACCACCTTTCCGACTTCTTTAAGTGCCTGGGACTGTAACCATACTAAAACAATTATTTAATTTTTTAAATTTCTGTTGCGGCTTTGCTTGAATATATTGCATGAGATGAGATTCCGCATGCGCCATAAATGTAAATGTGTCGCTGTAACTAACATAATTTATTTATTTATTTATGATGGAGTTTGGATGTGAATGTCAATAGTGAATGGAAATTTAATGAATTTTTTATCTGCACTACAGCGAGACAAGCCATCCGTTCGAGATGGTAATATCTTGTCAATCAAACTGACAAACTTCTTGGCCCACAAAGCTTACTACCAAGAATGGAATCCCAACGTGAACTTCATCACGGGGCGAAATGGGAGTGGAAAGAGTGCGATACTGTCCAGCTTACAGATCGTATTTGGAGATAAGGCGGCGAACACACAGAGGTCGAGTTCCGTGAAAGGGTTGATTAGAAAGGGCTGCGCGTTTGGGGAGATTGAAGTAAAATTCACTAATTTTAATGGATCAGTGAATAAGTATGGGGATGTGATCACCCTTTCCAGGAGGATGAAGTTTAGCGGTGGAGCATCCGTGTACCAAGTGGAAACCAAGTGGGGAGAAAAGATAAAAATTAGCCAGCAAGAGCTTACGCATATGGCCTATGCACTCCAGATAGACCCAAATAACCCGGTTCAGTTCCTGCAACAAGATAAGACCAGTGAGAGAGCCAAGGCTTCTGGAAAAAGTAAGAACCAGGATAAGGAACGTTTTAGAAAGTTCAAAGATTCGACCCAACTCTCCACCAAGGAGCAAATGATACAGGAATCCAAGGACAACTTGAAAGAAGCCAAAGCCCTTATTAAGACAAAAGAAGAAACTTGGAAGGTTTACATCTTACAAATGAAACAGTTGAAGGAGCAATTGGACCACATTACAAAACTGGAGAAGTCAGAAAACGCCAAAATGGATTTGATAAATGAGTACAACTGGTCAAATGTAAGGATCTCTGAGATTGAGTTGGAGGAGATCAAGGCGAAGAAAGAGCAGACCTATGCAAAGATTAGGTGCTTGAAGGAGGATAAAAGGGGAGTCGAAGACAAAATCAAGGAAATTAAGTCCAAAAGTGAGAAAAACCAGTTGCTTTGTAAGCAGACAAAGAACGAAATGCTTATCCTCGCCAGTCGAGCAGAAGACAAGTCAAAGGAACATAGAGAAAAGAGTAAAGCCCACTCTACCTTGCTACAGGAATATACGAAGGAAGATAAAAAGATTAGGCGCTTGATTGATGATATAAAGATGTTTCAAGACCAGGTGAACGTCGTAACAGTACACTGTAATGAAAAGAATAAAAAACATGAACTAGAGATTGAGAGATGCAAAAAAGAAATGGAGGAAAAGGAAATAAAATATAGGGAAGCTTTGGACAGGAAAACAGCGGTTCAAGAGGAAATGACTGAGTATAAGACTAGGTTAGCTGTGGGTCATGCAACGATCAAAAAGCTCGAGTCAAAACTTAGTAAGTGATAGAAAGTGTTATAAATACAACCAAACCTTTGTATTACTTATCCGTACACATAACTAAAAACTCAGATTTAATGTGTGGCAATCTGTCTTTTCAGGCGAGGTTAAAAAGGCGTCCAGCAAAGCATACAAATTTGACTTGCTGCTGACAGAATTTACCAAAAAAGTGGAGAAATGTAAAGATTGGAAAATTCGTCCAGTGGGACCCTTAGGCGCTCACATTCTCAACGTAAAGGTACTTTGACATAAATTTTGTCTTGAAAGTGGATCTAAGTAACAGAAATCTAATAATCCATTTGCTTTGTTCATATATAGGATCCAACTTATGCTCCATTAATCGAGCGAATCCTATGGAACGCGTTATTTTCGTTCGTAGTACAAACCAAAGAGGATTTCGTCAAGATTAATGAACTCAAAGCAGCGGTATACAAGAATAAAGCTGGGGGATCACAGGATCCTACAATATTGTACTTTGCAGGCATTAACGTGAACGTAAGTCATCTTGAGTTGATTGGAAAGATGAATTTAGCGGTAATATTAAATTTAATCTTATATATGGGCAGGATTACATGTCAAAGCTACGGATGACCAAGGAAAGGCTTAAGAACTTTCGGACGGTGCTCGGTATGTTAAACGTAAAGACCCCTCTGGCGGAAATGGGCTTAATTGAAAAGGCTAATTGTGAGCGTACGGTGCTTTTCGAAGATAACAAAATCGCAAACGCAGCTCTCATTGACCTGAGTAAAGTTCCGGATGAAGTACATCATGCTTTTACTTTAGAATGGTATAGAGTCAATCTGCGCCCATTTTACCAATACCAACCAATAAAACCTGTCAAGCGAGTTACGGAAATAATTCCAATGGCGAAGATTGATGAAAGCGTGGAGATACAGATCAAGGCTGACATTAAGGCCGAGAAAGACGTACTCAAAACTTGTGACAGGAGTATGAATGGCTACCGGGATGGGTCAGAGTTCGTCTCTGGATTGCAGCAACTTTTAGATAAGCATTCGGCGGAAGTGGATAAGTATCAGCGGGATTTGAACATTCTCAAAAATAAGATAAGAAACACAGAGAACTTAATACAAAATGCTAGCGAAATAACAACAGATAAGGTTATCGAAAGCGATAAGAAAAAAATTAGCGGTCTGAACTTAGAGGTAGAGCAACTGACGAAGAACAGGGATGACATAAAAGTAAGACTTGGCATGCTCAAGGAAGAAATGGATCAAATAGATGCAGAGAAGAAAGAAATTGAAAGTAGGGTTAAGCAGCTGCAGTCTCAGATGTTGGAAATGGAAGGGGAAAATCAATTTGTGAGAAAGAATATTGCCAAGCTGGAGAAGGAACTGGATGGGTACAAGATGCAAATTGCCAGAAATGATCTGGAATATGAGAAACTGGAGAAGGTGGAGCTTAAAGTAACGGACGTTTTGACCCTAAAGTCAAAGGAGGCTGACTCTTGTGGAGACAGGCCACTTGTGCTGAAGTAAGTTGAGCGAATAACATATTAGCTACCTTGTTATTATTTTAAAGGTCCAATTAACAACAGATTTTGTCATTCTAGTCGGCATCCCGATGTTGTCAAGAGGGAATTGCAAGATCTCAAACAATTCTTGGAAAAACATAAGGACAAGCTCAAAAACAAAAAGAAGGTGAAGGAAGAGTACATACATAACCGAAATCTTGTTGGGCAGATCACGAAAGAAATCAAATGTATAAAATTGCTCTGCGAGGTATGTTGTCAAACTAGACGCTACTATGAATCCTAAAATTGGAAAGATTGGTCCGTTAATTTTCACTTATTTTTCATGCTATAGCGGATGGAACCTTACATCAAAGTTGGAGAGGATTGCTATGAGAAAATGAAGAAAAATCTTAGCACTATGTTAGGAACAATTTTTTCTCGCCTAGTGGCCGCTCGAGGTCAAACGGTATGAGGAAGCTTCAAAGTTCGTTTTCATCAAAATCAAGAAGTTTACAATCAATCAGTTCAATTTTTTACAATTCTTTAGGGGGCACTTTTGGTGGACTGGGAGACTGAAACTTTAGTGTTTTATGTTAGTCCCGATAAGGAAGCAGAAGCTAGAGCAAGGAAGAATTATACTACTAAGAAGGATGGCGAAACTGTGATATCTGACAAGTAAAAATAAAATAATTATTATGGACTTAATTTACAACTAATTGACCTCATAATATTTTTAATGCTTCTTTTCTATAGGCAAGGAATTATTGACTACTACAATAACTTATCTGGAGGAGAGCGCTCGAAAGCCCTTGTCTTTTTTATCATGGCAATGTGGGAACTTACCGACCTGCCTTTTCATTGTCTCGACGAGTTCGAATCATGTCTTGATGTCCAAGAAAGAGGAGGTCTGCACACGATGCTTATCAAACACGCGAAAAGCCATACTGACGCGCAGTTCTTTATAATGACGCCACTCAATTTGGATGATATCCCAAGGGATGATAAGTTCATTAGTATCTTCTACCTTAAACCTCCCGTACGGCTGAAGAGAACACAGGACGAAGCAGCGGAGAATTCGATGTTTGATTTAATGTCATATATGTCGCAAGAGTAAAAATACAATTAAAAAATTAATTAAGTCATGAACAAAATAGCAGGAAGCATAAAAGCATACTACGAAAAAAAAAAATCAATTCAAATCAAACTTTATCGCAAATTCAAATAATTGTAGTTTTTAAAGTGGAAACCAGAAAATGGCCTATTCATAGTTTTAAGATAAAATTGAGCAATACAAGTTTGAAATTTATTCCACTTACTCTTTACTGCTCTAGTTGTGTATGCATATAGCTTTACCAAAACATACAATAATTGAATACTAAGAAAAAATCAAGAAATGAAAATAAGACTGATTACAAAACTATAAATGGATGTGTTCCATTGAATTCAGTTGAAAATGTAACTGAAATCTAAGTATAGTAGTTTTTTCGTTAACACCTCTCACGTTCAAAGAAATCAATAAATTTTTGAACGTGATTTGTTTCCAATTTAAAGTTCTGTCACAAAAGAAATCGGGAAGTATTTCCCCAGACCTCGTGTAGTAGTTTAGTTGTAGTGCAGTAATTAAGCTCACTTTGCAGCTCAAACTACTCTATCTCTTCTAAACCTATCAAAGAAGTAAAGATATTTTTGTAAGTTTCAAAGTACAAGAATATAATACGATCATATAAGGACTTTAAGTCAAGTCGTTTTTAACTTGAGAAATTCTCTTTCTATACGTATAAATCCTCAGGAGTAACTTGATTAGCTAATAAATTATTTAAAAGTTTTTCACTACATATTTAAAGCATTCTAAGACATCATGAAAATATGACGACTCGAGCTATCAAACAAGATGAAAACTTTGGTCTTATTATAACATTTATACGTATATTTTCGGACTTACACTGCGGTTTGTTCAAAAAAATATGTAAATAATACATCATCACATACGTGAAATATAAAAGCCTAAAAAACTGCTAACCCACCAGAATAAAAATTAAATTGTATAAAGGTTTTAAAGCTACTTGTAATAACTAATGTTAATCAAAATTCTAGTTTAAACTTGCTGTGAAATAAAAATGAATTGTACATGTTTAAATATTTAATCATAATATAAGTACTGTAAGTATAATCAGTTTTTATAACAGTTTCGATTAAAATAAACTAAAATATTTTTAGGGAAATGAACAGAAATATATTTTTACGAGAGTAAATTATTAGTTTGAATGTCTGCATGTTAACATAAAGTTATACCATTCGTAATTGTAAAGTTAATTGTAAAGTTAGTTATTTTAAAGAGTTTAAAGCGCTTTAATGTATAGCCAATATTTCCAATATATTTAAGCGCACTTGCAATAGAAACACAGAAAGTATAAACTCTATGCAATTATTATCGGCTGGGGATGAATTGTAAACTTTTAAAAGTCCAGATGGCGGGTGAATTAAAACAGTTTAGCCCTATCTACTCTAACTAAAATTGTGATGTTGAATTGTTGAGGGAAAAACACGGATGATTTGTTTTGGATTTTACTTACTTTTCATCCGTTCTTAAAATTTTTCGAAACAACGAAAACATCTACATAAGTTTTGCCTTACAATTAGTGGACGGATATGTCATCAGTTTTGTTTTGTTGATGTATTTATTTTTTTTTTAAATTTTAAGGTGAAATATCGTAAATTCACATATTTAACCATGTATAAGTACATTTTTATCTTAGATTATTTTATTGTATAGTATTTTGTTTTTAATCAAGCGGTTTTATATTTGTAGTAGTAATGTACGCTTATGTTGTTCTTTATATATTTTCTGGTGTTTGTGATCTATTTAATAGAGTTTTCATTAGTTAAAAATTTTGTTGAGAAATTCAAATACAAGACAGAATCAAAATAAAATGAAGCATTCGTCAAAAAAAAATTGATAATAAACGAATGCCATCAATCAAACAGAAGAAATATGTTTTGTACTACACCGCATTTGATTCGATCCATATTCCGACAATAGGTAATTTTTAGCTTCAAAAGTAGAAAGTTACATCATCATCATGCTGAAAGAGAAAAGAAAACCTCCACAAAAACTATAGTGTCTGTTTATGCTTACCATTTTCTTGTCTTTATCCTGCCCATTCAGTTTTACTTTCATTTTGAGGTGACCCTTGATCTGCAGAGTCTCTTGACTCATTTTTGCTAATTTAAAAAGAGTTACGTTACGATACGCATTTTATTCTCTACTTTTTGACGTCATTTTATGTCTAGTGAATCCTTTCACAAGTGTTACACTACAGGTGCAAATATACTGAATGACTGCACACGTAACGCTGATCAAGCGCTTTAACACCACTTTCAACAAGAGTAAAAATGAATCCTACTTTTCTTTGCTCTAACCGATCTAAATTTGGCACCTGGGTATCATCAACTTCATATGCATGCATGTCATTTGCAAACTGCAATGAACTTCGAAGACGATGAGACAGTGACTAATCAAAGAGCACTAGGTAATGAAGCAGAAATAATGAGTTTTTAAGAACTACTTTTACGAGCTGAACCCCTGCCTTTTGTGATTAATAATGAGTTTTATTGTTAAACTCTATTCAAGCGTACAGCCTACTACATGCAACATAATGAGAAAGTTTTTAGTCATTTAAAGTAGATGCTACAAGGCGGACTCAGCATAATGAATAAATTACTAATGAAACCTAAATATAACTTGTTGAATTCCACTTCATCTCGTTTTATTCTCTGGTTCCCAGGAATTCCCTTCCCATTTTTAGTTTACGTCATACATTTAGTGAAAGCCGGATACAAATGGCAAGTTCCTGTTTTACCAAGCTAATCTTCTTGAAGAAGCTCTTTACGTTTCCGATTTTACGTCGCAGTATCCTTTTCAAATTAGTTTTACATCATTTTCCTTTCACTATAAGATCCTGTTCAAAGCATAAAAATTAAAATTGCATCTAGTCATAACAAACACATTTTGACTCAGCGAATACCTATGAACAAATGAGGTTTGACTCCGTCCGTTTCACTCCTCAAGTTCTCCCTTGCCTTTTAAAGCTAAAGTCTCAAAATCAACATCCGCCCGTAAAACTATTTTTACATGGCTCTAGCAAAACAAAGGCGCTCGGGACAATTGAGTTGACAGATTTTTTTATTGTTCGTTGGCGAAAATCTCAACAGATCACATCATCATCATCATATCATCATCACCATTAATTTTTATGCTTCTTTATCTTAACTCACTATACTTTCGATTGAATGAGTAATGAAAAATGAACAATATGAAATATCCTCTCAGGCACATTGGGACAAGGGAAACCATCAAAATCTACAAGAAAGAGACTGGCAACATGAACAATTTCGCATCACTCATCATCATCGCAAATGCTTAATGAATCGAGTGAAATGAACCGAGGAGACCTGACTAAACGTGCGGTCCACAAAGAATCTCTGTGGTTTCTTTTCCTTTCGTCTCGATTTCCATTTTGCCATACCTGAAAATCAAACGTGATACACGCACATTATGTATGCTAGGGCGTTTCAATGAGCAACTCAAGTTTAAAACGCATTTCCTTTTCACCACAGTAAAAAATCCTTGTAACAATGTAAATCCTGAGGAACGATAAGGATTCAATTCAATTGCAATATGCAAATTATGTACCATAAGAAACTCTTCATACTCTTCCCTTTACTTTTTGAAGAGTATCCGTAGAAAATCGGACACCGATGCCTGACGGAAGATGGACCTCAAGCATACGATTCATTGATTCATTCTTCCAATGAATAAATCAACGGCCTTAGGTGACAAGATGCATCGACTTTTTAATTTTTTTAAATGGGAATGATTTTACTGCGAATTGAATATTGACTATTGGTAAAAGGTGTGGGTATTGACTTTGGAGTAAATGCTCTAGCAGGAGAGAAGAAAGCTGTTGATATTTATTTTGTTAAAATGATCTGCTCACTCGTACTAACTCTACTTCGGAAAAAAATATCAACGGGCTGTGGAGGGTTTGATTTATTTTTTAAACGATTTTTGATGAATGAGTGTGATACGAAGAATGAAATGAAAGTGCAGAGTCGAGATGAAAATGAGATGCATGTAGGGAGGGAAGGTAAATCCCTGAATAGGATATTAAAAGAATATAAAAATAAATAGGATGTCATATGAGCTATGAATGTTTAAAATTGAGTTGAGAGTTTGCAACTAAAATTGTACGTTGCCATATCCTGTCTTTAGGATGCGAGCACTTGCGTCCGGACTGAGATGAAAACGTTTTTTTTTTTTTGCGATTTCTGGGTCAACCGAGCCAAGAGTCTAGAATAGAAAGAGAGGGTCATGCTTGGAGTCAAACGGTTGAAATGCTCTGTCAATCAAATAGCCATGTACAAAGGAGTCTTTGACTATTTTTAGGACTACCGTATAAAAACGATTGTGAATGGCACTCTCTTTCGCAATTCCATTCATGAATCAGTGCTGGCCACAACTCATCAGTTTCAGGAAGACTAAAAAACAAATTAGGAGTGTAAACTAAACCTTGGAAGAAATTACATTAAGCAAAAAAATGAGTTTGGGGAAAGGATTATTTTTTCGCCCAAGTGCGAAAACTCTTCTGTTTCTCGTTCTGGCTGTGAGTTGGCAGGGAGGTGTGATTTGTGAGCAAAGTGCGATTAGTTCAAATGAGGTTGGAGTGACAAACTCGAATTCCGCTGCACCTGTGATGAAATCTAAACTGCATCAACAACAGAAAAATAATTTTGCACATGGAACTGCTACTTCAGGGGGAGAACAGGGACTGTCAGGGGTAGTGGGAAATGACGAATATAGGGCGACATACTTTTACCCCGTACCTCATCACGGTAATTGGAACAGGGACTCTTATTCGGACGCAGCTAATGAGTTTGGATATAATCAACCACAGCAGCAGCAAGGCGCTGCGAGCGTACCTGGATCTGTATACGCCCCAGCGTATGGAATTGGAGATGCTGACGGTAATAATAAAAATGAATAAAGAGTTGAATCATTTCTAATAGATTTGCCGGCAAAGTGCTCACTAAGGTTTAATTTGAAATTATTTCTCGCAGGATACGAAGACAGTGGCTTTGGAGGTGGTGCACTAGGAGGTCTTGGTGGGCTCGGAGGCATCGCTGGAATCTTGGGGTTGAAAGGACTCAAGGGCCTCGGTATTTTGGGATTACTTAAACTTGGTCTCCCGCTTTTGGCGATAATCATCCCTGCACTTCTCCTCCTTCCTTTGATATTTCTATTCTTCCCTGTACCAGTAATTACAGTTCCTGCAACGACTAGAAGCTTGATTAATGGAATAAACTTTGGAGAAGTCTCTGGGAAGATGAGTAGTTTGGCTAGGAGTGTCCTCGAAAGTGACAAATGCATTGAGAGAATCTCCTGCGAAATGAGTCGCGTAAGCAAAGGCTCTTTCATTGAGAGGACATTGAAGAAGGGTAATCCCTAGATTTGAGCCGCATATGCCGCAGGCTCTGAAAAGAATCGCGAGGGCTTATATGGAAGGACAACCTTCCTGCAATAAAAAGTACACATGTTATCTCATGGATGACACATCCTCCAGTAAAAGCAACTAAATCATTCAATCTATGAAATGTAAATATAAGCCAAGCCTAAGAATTTTTATAATATTTTGCTCAACTTGAAGTCAGGTTGACCTAAAGTATAAGATTTTTCAAAATGATAATGTACTTATCAACAGTTAAATTCAGTACATACTATGTATGCGTTAACGGTAAAAAACCAACTAAATTAGATTTATTCAGATATAAATATTTTGCTGGCTGGAACTGCAAGTGGAAGCTCTCTTCCCAGAATATTATTATACAAAAACGACACAAATGACAAGACTTTTCGGGGCGATTTAAGACAACTCTTCAGACATCACAAAAGACCTTATCCTGAATTTACAAACTATCGCTTACTTAATTTTATAAATAATCTATCATTATTATGTAAAAAAGTAAAATGTACAATGCAAATCTGAACTTGACTACGGATCCTTTTAGACATGATTTATGGAATGACTAAACGATCTCGACGCAAACTGGTCCTTCATGTAACCTTTGCTGGACAATACAAATGAAATATATTATTATTTTATGCTTTGTCAAATGTTTAATTATGTGTTACACTATAAAATTACAAATTCACTGACTGACTTTGAATAAAACCATAAAACTGATTTTATGTTTGTGTTTGCCAAATAAAACCTAAAAGATGACCAATATTTAGCCAGATTTTGTCCCTCATACATCCACACCAAACAAGCACGATTATGCTGTCAGCACTTTGGAAGCATTTTCATGACAGAGATCGTGAAGCAACTTAGCAACAATTTTTCTAAAAAATAACCTAGCTTTGGGTCTAAGCCTTCATAATTTAGAAATTCTGGAATAGCTGGAAGCTTCGAATGAAATTCTACTTTAATTTTTGCGCTAGCATGTGTAGAAAAGATTAAGCCTAGCAGGTTTTCAATTTTGGTAAATTGAAATTCGTAGTTTTGTGCCATTCGCACTGAACTTATTAAGTTAGGTGTTTTGTTTGCCTGATTTTCCTGCGACAGCGTTATGGCGCCTAATGAGAGAGAGAATGCAGAGGAGAGAATTACTCCTCTTCACCGTAAAAGACGAAGTTTGGTTGACATCAATGAAAATGTCATGAGGGATAGCTGGTATGGGAAACCAGTTGAGGAAGTAGATCCCCTGATATTCGAACATGTAATTTGCTTCATAATTTCATTAAGTAATCTTTATAACGACTGCATGCTTAATGTCAAATTGGTCATAATATTTACAGACCTTCTGCGTGATTTCGAAGAAGTTTGGCAAAAACTATATTTACAGGTTTTCCTCAACCAAGTCCTTTTTCCTGTTTGGACCGTTAAATCCTGTCCGGAGGCTGGCCATATACATAACCACGCATCGTTACTTTGATATGCTTATCATCATGACCATTCTTGCAAACTGTGTCACTCTTGCAATGATAACCAACTACATAGACCCCAAGACAAATAAGAAGGTGGATCCACCCTATGATTACTACACTGACCGAATTGAGTACGGCTTCTTGGCAGTGTATTGTTTGGAAGTGATCCTGAAGCTAATAGCGAAAGGCGCTTTGTTCCATAGGTTCTCTTATTTAAGGAATAGATGGAATGTGCTAGACATGGTTCGTTGAAAATAAACTTTACCATCTATTCCCTCCTCGAAATATTATATATTACATGCCCCTACTTACTCTCTTACATTACTTTCATTACAGGTGGTGGCAGTTTCCGGTCTGACAACAATTTTGAAGGACCAATTCGCTGGAGTCGGGGAAGTAGGGGATAGCCAGCTCGATTTCCTCAAGGCGTTCCGTGTTCTCCGAGTGGTCAAAACCATTACCATTATGCCCGGCCTGAAGATGATGATAAACGCGTTACTCAGTGCAGTTTCTGGTCTGGTGGACGTGATGTGTTTGACCTTGGTCTTCATCATAATATTCTCTTTAATTGCTCAAGCGCTCTACATGGGAAAGCTCCGGCAAAAGTGCGTGGTAGACAAGGGTGGAGAGGCTGATCCTGATAGACATATTAACAAAGTGATTGCTGACGAGCCGGAAGAAGATAGGGATCGCATTTGGTCAGAGTGGGTGTCGGACGAGGCAAACTGGAAAAAACGTGATTTTCCTGTGCCTGCACCTTGGCAATGTGGCAATTTATCTACTTCCAGACTCTGTGGTAAAGGATATACTTGCTTAGGCCAAATTGGAGAAAATCCGGACGACGGATGGACCAACTTTGACACATTTTTCTCCGCAATGTTTACCATTTACCAGTTGGTCACCACAGATTATTGGGAGCATCCTTACGATGAAGTGTTTAGCGTAGCTGGGATCTGGAGCTTGGTATTCTTTGTTCCCATTATTTTCCTGGGGGCATACTACCTCCTGAATTTAATGCTTGCCGTTGTCGCCATGAGTTATGAAACCGAAGTTGCAACGCAAGGAGAGGGAGACCTCCCAGCCTTGGAGCGGCTGGAGTTGAACCGCCGTCACTCCAATTTTAGTTTTGATGACATCTCCAAAATACATATCACCCGAATGAAACATGCGATGAAACGAACCTCATCTGAGAAGACCAGATTAGCAATTAAGCTACGCATGGCTGGCTTCGGCCTGCAAGCAGATCATAAGGAAGGAAGAGATGTAGGAGCGAAGGAAAACGTACATTTCGATGATATGATGATGGACATAATGGGATTAACAATGAAAACGGGGGATGCTAAAACTGAAAGGCGCGGCCACATCGAACCGGAACCGGAATACGATGACTACGAGATAGCACAAGGCTCAGGAGATTACAGTCGCCTAGAAGGAGCCTCCGACGTGGAGCTAGCAGATAGTAACGCTTACAAATAATACTTAGCCTCCTTGATTTTGTTTGATGATTAATCATCTCCATTCTCCCCCTATACTTTGCAGCTCCATCCAAGAAGGAAACTTCTGGAGTAAAGTATTTTTGCAGACTGAAGATTTCAATTTATTCATGCCTCAGCAAGTACTTGAAGCCAGTGGTGAATAGTCGATTCTTTGAATTTTTTATAACGGGATGCATCATTCTTAATACCATTTGCTTAGCCATCGAGCACCATGGAGCAACCCGAACGGAAGAATTAATTCTATCCACAGGAAATCATGTAAACAATTTAATTAAAAACATGGGGAGCCTTGAGACTATTCAGTGTAATATTTCATCTGGCTTCAATTAGGTGTTCATGGCTGCATTTACCGCCGAATTCATTGTCAAACTGGCTGCCTTACAAGGAGAATACTTTCACAGTAAGTGGAACCTATTTGACATGCTAATTGTAGTCGTGAGCTATGTGGACCTGGCGCTTGCAGATCCACAAGGTGGTAGTCGGGGTTTAAGCGTCATTCGGAGCATGAGACTAGTTAGTTAATTTAAAATACATTTAAACTTTCTTGAAAAATAAATCTGTTAACTTATATTTTTTATTTTTAGCTTCGAGTGTTCAAGCTGGCGCAGAGTTGGGTCACAATGAAGGTCCTCTTGAACATTATATTTTCCTCCCTCGGAGCGTTGGGGAATCTGACTTGTGTGCTCTTCATAATCATCTACATTTTTGCGGTGATGGGAATGCAAATGGTTGGGGGATTTTATACCCCAGCTGCATTTGACGCAGTGGAAGTTCCACATAATTTTCCTCCTTGGCACTGGAATCATTTTTGGTATGCATTCATGATGGTCTTTCGAATTCTGTGTGGAGAATGGATTGAAGCTATGTGGGACTGTCTAAAAACGCAAACTCATTACGTATCTTCAGGCCCTAATCGCAGTTACTTTCTTGTTAGCTACAAAAATTACGATCTTGATTTAGAAGCTTAATTTTATTAACGAGATTGCGGATTTAAAATACTTGTTGATTTTCCATGTGTCAGAATCACATCAAGTGTTTCGGTATCTACATTTCGATCACCATCGTTGGACAATTTGTAGTACTGAACCTATTCCTGGCTTTGCTACTGGACTCTTTCGATACAGAAGAAATGAGCGCACAGGCACAGGTAATGTCACCGCATAGATTCTCGTTGATGACAAGTTTTAATTAACCTTTACCATGGCTAAATTGTTTAACTTTCCGTTTGCAGAAAGAGCTGGAAGCGAGTGGTAAGTCAGAGAACTTAAAAAGCATCGTGGGTCTCTTAATATCGAAAGTGGAAGGAAGTGAAAAAGATCACGAGCAAGATATCTCACAAGATGCCTCGCAAGAACCCGCCGGATCAGAAGCCTCCGAGGAAAAAGCTCTCCCTCAATCACCCTCTGTTGTAATAAATAATATGATAATTAATAATTACAAATAAGTGATTTAACCCTAATTAACGCTATTCAATAGCATAAAGGTCAAACGCTTGGGGATAGACTAAAAAGTACGGTAATATTGGAACCTTTAGCACGTCGGAGATTCAAAAGGGCGGTGAGAAGGGTTATAATTGCGAACTGCATTAAAGTTGCGCAAACGGCTATTGCAAGGGCGGAAAACTATTTCAAAAGGAAAGCACCGTGGGAACTTAGTCAGTTTCTCTCCAATCCCGGAATGAGAGCAGATGGTTTCGGTTTCGATTATGATGTAAGTTTCTATAGAATAAAATTTAAGCGTGAGGACAAAATTGCATAGCATAAATGGGCCACTCTTTCAACTTTTCATTAGGCTACACCTGAAAGTTCACAGACAGAGCAATTAATAGTCCCTGGAGATTGCATTCCCCAGTGTATCTATACATCCTGGCTGTGCAAGTTTACTCGTCACCAGTTCCATCCGCGGAGACAATCCCAGTACATTTTATCCAACTGGTATAGTTTCCGGATGTGGTGCGTAAACATTGTGAATAATTCAGTGTTCGAGTATTTCATCCTCGTCCTAATATTCGCCTCGAGCATTACCCTTTGCTTCGAAGACGTACACCTGGACGAGAGACCCACGTTGAAGAAGACAATAGCAATCATGAACTACGGATTCACATTCGTTTTCATGACGGAAATGTTTTTAAAAATTATGGCGATCGGATTTTGGGGGTACTTTACCAGTCCCTGGACCATACTAGACGCTTTCATTGTAGTGATATCAATGCCGTCGATATATTTTGATTTGATGTTTGATACCTGGCAACCTAATTCTGCGGTAAGGAACAGCCACTCACACTCAGCTAAAATGAGCGCTTTGAAGGCCCTGAGGACTCTACGTGCACTTCGACCTTTAAGGGCTATTTCTCGATGGCAAGGGATGAAAATTGTAGTAAACGCTTTGATTTACGCGATCCCTTCGATTTTTAACGTGCTCTTGGTGTGTCTACTGTTTTGGCTTGTATTCGCGATAATGGGAGTACAATTCTTCAAGGGTCAATTTTACCGTTGTGTGGACGCTGAAGGGGAACGCGTGGACGCCAGGATAGCCCCGAACCAGAAAACCTGTTGCGCAAAGACCGAAACTCATGGATATTCCTGGGTTAATACCATCTCCAACTATGATAACGTGTTCGAGGGATATCTCTCTCTCCTCCAAATTGCCACTTTTGAAGGGTGGATGGAGCTCATGTCCTACTCGGTGGATGCCACTGGAGTAGACAAACAGCCTATTACTGACAACCAGATTGGTTTTTATGCGTTTTACGTCGCCTTCATCATTTTTGGGAGTTTCTTTACCCTCCAGCTCTTCATTGGAGTAATCATTGATAACTTCAACATGCTTAAGAAGAAGTACGAAGGGAACGTATTGGAGATGATTTTGACTCCAAATCAACGAAACTATTATACGGCGATGAAAAATCTTGGAGCGAAGAGACCTGGTGTGGTGATCCGTCGACCTAAGTCGCCTTTTTTTGCCTTTATATATGATATTGCCATGAGCCGAAAGTTGGAGGTGACCATTTTCATCATGATCTTCGTAAACGCAGGATTTGAAAGTTTTGAGCGGTATAGTCAGACCAAAGTACAAATGCACATAGTTTCCGCATTAAAAGATTTTTTCAGAACTGCATACATCTTGGGTCAGTCAGCAATGAAACACAACAATGTTATGCTATAATTTACAAAATTTCCGACTATAAACAATTACAAGTTTAATTTTTGGATTCCATAATAATATTCAGAGGCCTTGATAAAAATTGCTGGACTCGGATCATTCTACTTTACCATCCCCTGGAACGTTTTCGATTTCATACTGGTCCTTGCATCCTGCACGAGTTTGTACGTTGCAGACCTGTCAATAATCTTGCCAGTGACACCAATGATTCTTCGGGTGGTGAGGATACTACGCATAGGAAGAATCATCCGACGGTATAAATCTGCCAAAGGAATCCGAAAGTTGATGTACGCTTTGGTTGTCTCCCTCCCTGCGCTTTTTAACATTGGAGCATTGTTGACAATGATTACTTTCATTTATGCCATCCTTGGAATGTCCATGTTTGGACGTGTACCCAGAAAATGGTCCATGGACGATGTATTCAACTTTGATACATTCTTCAGCTCCAACTTGGTGCTGTTTAGGTATTTGAGATTTTTCGGGAACAGAGAACAATGATACTGGGAACGAAGCTATAATTTTACCGTGAGTAATTAATTTTGAATTAATTAAAGTCTAAGCTAATTGATTTGTTTCGAGGTTGATGACTGCTGCTGGATGGAATGAAATTTTGGATTCTTTAACTGTGGTTAATCCAATATGCGGAACGTTTCGTCATCTTGAATGTGGTCAAGACGGAGAACCTGAGTGTCCCAACAGAGGCGTTGTAGTGTTCTACATAGTTTCCTACCTGATCCTTACGTACTTCATCGTGATCAACTTGTACATTGCCATAATCCTGGAGAACTTTGTGGAGGCTAGTGACGAAGAAGACATAGGCATTGTGGAGGACGACCTGGACATGTTCTACACCAAATGGGCAGTTTTTGATCCAGATGCGACCCACTTGATTTCATTTGATGATCTTCCAGTCTTTCTAGACAGTTTGGATCCACCGTTGCAGGTTAAAAAGCCTAATGTTGTGGCTATTGTCGCCTTCAATCTACCCATTGCAAGGGGATACAAGTTGCACTGTCTGGATATCCTCCAGGCTCTGATTAAACGAATTCTTGGCTCTGTGGAGGACTCTAAAGAATTTCGTAAGCTACAAGTGCAAGTGGAACATAGGTTCCAGAAGCACTTCCCTACCAGGAAACTCTTAGACATTATTAGCACCACGAGACAATGGAGGTTGGAGAATAATGCAGCAATCAAAATACAAAGAGCGTGGAGAGCGTATTTGGCTCGGAAGAAAGAAAAGAATCGAAAGAAATCAAAACGTGGTCGCAATGCCCCATCCCATGAATCGAAGAAATCACGCACCCATCTTCCCCAACCTCATAAAGGTTCCAAGCACACCTGGTTTGGTTGGCGCAAATAAAATGCAAAACATAAAAAATGTATAAATATCGGAATGGGTTAAATTAAGTATGAATAATCTAGATTTAATGATACTTCCTGCAACCTTAAGGTAAAGAGGTAAAATGCAAAGTTTGTCCTGAATATTACGAATATGAATAATATGTAAATAATATTGAAGTATCTGTAAGTTTTGCAATAATTGTGAAGAAAAATGTAATGAATAAACATTAAAGAAAGTTTATAATGCCATTACTCTAATCATAACTTGATTTACTGTTCTTCTCACGTTAACCCAATT
>JAANSQ010000058.1:0-53582 GCA_036850885.1 Lepidocyrtinus dapeste
ACATATGTATTATTCTGAATTACCTTCGCGCTCACATTATTAGTAGCTCTCTGTGGCAATTTTATGTCACATCTAATCCTAATCCCATGAGAATCGGCATAAATTGTATATAGCAAATCAACGTTGCTCTAGTTTGCATTTTATTGCTAAAGCTTTAAAATAAAATGGGACTGGGGCCCTCACTTCTCATTCCAATTCAGCAGCTCTTTGTGTTATCTTGACAAAAGAGTCAATGTGTATTTAGGGATATTCCGGCAAAAATAAAAAAAGACCAAAACGTGAGAGTAAATAATTACAAGGACATACTCTGTTCGATGATTTCAACGAAATAAAATTATGGTGGGATTCTGAAGTAGATATAGATCCACGTTGGCCAAACGGCTTAAAAGTCTCCCTGTACCATAATTCCATCAACCACCTAAACCTTCTGATGACATAGTTTCAGCAAGTACTTGGAAAGGTCCTCATTTTTAGTCTAACGTCTCTTCTCTTTAAGTTGCTTATAATTGAATGGTTAACCACTACTTTTTATTTTGCTGCTGCAAACAAGTAGAGTTGTGAAGGAAGATTCAAAGATATATGTAAAAAAAAATACCTCATCTATTTTTATCGTTAATTTTTAAGATGCTAAACACAACTTTGAATTTTTTTCCTTTGCTATTAAATGATGCGGAAAATCATTGAAAATTACATCTGAAGTTAAAGCTTAAACCTATTATATTGCTTTAGGTTGCTCATATGAAACTCCAGACAAAAATCACTGCGGCTGTCTTATTAGTTTAGTTAGTCTCTTGTTTTGTCTAAAATATCTGGAAAGAGTAAATTATCTTACCACAAACAGAATGTTGCATGTTTTGGCGACCGTAACAGATACTGCAAATAAATAGGTGCGTGTTTGGGTCATCCACAGTTGATCGTATATGCACAACCTAAAATTTTAACGGACTTGAAGGAAGGTCAAACTAATACTGTAGAGACCATTAATTACTTTTATATAAGGCACACTAACCTTACTTCGACATGCAAAAACGTTTGATTCAAGTTCGTTTTTTATACAGTTCTGTTGAAAATTTAGAAAATGTTTAACGAATCAATATCCATTTCATTCGCACATTTTCTAACAATGTTGTCCCGAATACATTTGGAATGACCAAACCCAGACCTTGTGTAAGCAAAACATTTTAATGAGCAAAGCGCATACGAACTTTTTCAGTTACATTTTACCCACTATTCACCCAAATGAACCAAAGTGGAACTGCAAAATATTACCATTTAATATTAAAACCATTCCACATTTAAGTTTGAGTTTTCTTGAATATAGTAGCATTTATTCAATGAAGCTCGTTTAAATCTGCTAAAAAAAACTGACGCAAATCTAGTTTTTTCTGTCAAGTCATACGGCGGCAACATCGTCAGTGTCATTCTTAGACATTCCCTTTTCAAGTTAACGGATGTTTTGGATTATTTTCATGATGTGACCTTTGTCAATTTTTTTCTTTGACAATGATTTACGAACAAAGTCTTCAAGAAAATCTTTTTAAAATTTGTGTTATTAATTGGTATTTAAACCCCCTTGTTGCAAGTCATGATTCGGCCACGGCCCTATTCTATACTGGAAAAAATGCTTTTGTGTCGTGCTGTAATATAAACAACCAAGTTTTTTTTGCATTGTCTGTCAATTTATCACCTGACTCAGTCAAAATTTACGTAAAGCTATCTGCATGGAAAGTTCATTCATAAAGTCATAAACGAACGTTTTAATTTGTAAAACAATTTAAAAGAACATCCATGGTTACCTTGCATCGCATTGTTTCATAGGGAACACAAGACTACTTTAGCTTCCTTTTTAATTTTTTTCGTGACAATGATTACTGGCATAATGCACCATGCAATTTCAGGTGCAAGCGTAAAAGCCATAAATTGTTTCATAGAGAACACAAGACTACTTTAGCTTCCTTTTTAATTTTTTTCGTGACAATGATTACTGGAATAATGCACCATGCAATTTCAGGTGCAAGCGTAAAAGCCATACGAGCATTTTCAATAATGACTGCACTGCAGTCCTTTGTTTGAAAAATATCCACGCACGCTTTGTTACGACGCTGCTGCTGATGCTTTGGTGATCGTTCAATTTAGCAAGACATGTTTAAGATGTATATGAGTCACGCTGACGAAGACTTGCAATTAAATTTACTTTAAATTTTTAAAAAACTTTTACGCATCACTTTGAAGTTAAAGCGGAAGCACGGAGAAACAGGACAGAAAAAGGTTGTAAACAGAATTTGGATGTTATGCCGAGTTTGCTAAATCTGATGAAGTCATATTTCTGACAAACCAGCTAACAAATATTTCTAAAACTTTTTGAATCTAAGTAAGTCTACAGAGAAATATTTTTCTACGATGGCTTACTTATCTACCAATGAGTCACAAAGCGAGTAAATCATGAATCATTCAAATAATGTACTATGGTTTGTGTACGAAGTGGAAATAAATTCGCAGGAAAACGTGTTTCGGATATCAAACTCCTGTGCATTCACTAAATATGTACACAATAACTCCGTAGGCGATAGACAAGTACATGATAATCTTACATGTACATTTAGCTGATTTAATGAGCGGACAAAGTATGCGTGCTCTCAAAAAGGTTAGTGTAACGACAGCGAAACACCTTTGCCAAATTTTGGCAAAAGCTCTCTATGCAAACAACAGGAAACAATGAGGTGTGGTGGCGAGTGTTTGATGTGTTTTAGCTTTCATAGTAATATGTCATCAATTTTGTGTTTGTCAGTCATGCTAGTTGTAGTAGTTAATTGCTCCAACATAGCCTCAATGTTCATTGTTCTGATCTAGCATCAAAATTATAGAATTTTCCTCAAGCATTCTCTAATACTAGAAGTATGTATTAATATCATGAAAATATTTAAATCTGCAAACTAACAAAGAATACTGACTGTTAGCATAAAATGGAACGGATAGAATGTAGTAATGCTAATTAACAAAACTATTTTGACGCTTTATTACTAGAATGTAGTCTTCAACCACTTTCCGTGTACGTACAAGCATGAAATTGAAACTATTCTATAAAATTGAGGGAAAACTGCATCCATTACTAAGCGCATTTAAGCTCTATTTTGAATAAAGTATGACCATTTATAGTTTTCATGTTGTTAGACTTATTACAAATTTGGGATCTTATCATAGCTCAATCTAATTGTATCTACTTTCAAAATCTAGCATTTTTCATTCATCCCTAGGTTGCTTACTATAATCTGTAAGTCTTTATTTTTACTGATCATTAATTCTAAAAGAAATTACCCAACCACATAAAATTCTTCAGCTAATTTTAAATAATGGCGATTATTACAATTTAATGCTTTATGATCTATAAAAATGAACCTCCTCATGACTTTTACTGTCTCACAATTAACTTCGTATTTTCTATCAACTCAGAAATGATCCAACAAAAAATGCTCTTGAGTGTCTCAAGTTGAGACTCTTCAGATATAGCAGGATCATGGAAAAAAGTACGAGTTTTTACGTTCTTGCGCGCGTTTATACATTAGTATAGAGTGCATCTACATGCAAAAAATTAATTTGACTTATCAGACGCAGCACCGGTAACAATATACATACATTGTTTGGTGTAACAAATTGTGAAACCAGAAGTAGTAAAATTGTCGGTTACGCTAAACTAGACACAATCCAAATCATCCCATAGAGGTGTAGGCTAACGCGTATCATAATCTTTTCAGTGCTTTAATTCCCAAATGGTATTTTTTGTTTGACACTATCACAACGTTCTCTTTTGAATTGTGGTTGGGCTAGGGTTGGGTTCATTAAATAGGCATTGGCATTGCTACGCAAACGAAGCCAAAAAGTTAAACGGAAGAATTCTTGGATTAAAGCGTAGCATGCAAACAACCTTATTCACTCATTTCCTCAGGAATAAAAACGTATACATTTATCAAAAGATGTATGCGTCAAAACATTTGTAAATGTACTTGCTATATGGGGATACTAAGGAAGCATTTTACACCCAAATTTAAAACCTTTTTCAAATGAATAAAACTTAAACCCTTTAAACTTAATTCATAGAGAAAAAACAGCTGGATAATTAATGCATCAAAACGTAGACAATTTTGGGCTTTGTTATGTTTAGACTTAATTTGCTTATTTTAGTATTGAGAGTCTCTAAACACAAGCAAGAAGTGTATAGTTGTACATAATGTATACTCATCAATCAGTTGGTAGGATTGAAATTTTGCATGCTATTCATATTTATCGTTATTTTGTTTGAAGAAAAAATTCAATGGAATGAATGAACGTGAATGTATTTCTAATTTGGTAAATTAAAGAGGAATTCTCCGCATTTACTTTATAGTACTATATGTCGCCGGCTTAGTTTATGATTACTTAAATAAATTTACAAGCAATCTTTTGTCGAGCTAATTTTTCTGCATGGAATCATTTGCTCTCATCCACCTAACGTACGAAATATCAATTTACAAGTCATGAGAAGTACCCTCTAATCTACAAAGTTATTTGTAATTGTATAACTGCACTCAAAAGAGACGCAAGAAAATAAGTAAAAGCCTAACTTGAAAGGCTGTCTTGCAGTCAAGGGAAATGGAATCAAAGATTAAAAAGCGTGGGCAAAAGAACAAGGAGCTAATTGATTTTAACGTGATCTTCGTGACAGATATCTGCAACTGCGAGAAAATGCTATTTCTCAAAGCTATAAAGATTACTTGTCTCTGATGGAAAATATTAATGCAGTGTCTCATATTTTCTCAAGTTTTAAGTTTCACTACTACATATTGTAGACAATGAAATGTGCAATAACACTCACAATGTAGTAAAAAGACTCTCTTGTTTACTTGAAAACGAAAAATTCACTTGTTTTTCCATTAAACGATATTGCGTAATGTTCTCCTCGTTTTTAATACCTTTTGTTTTATTTGTTATTATATTCTAGCAAAAGTACTACTTTCCGTTGTATACTAGAGTCAAGTAAGGTTAAAGGAATTTTTCCCGCCGACCCGATTAAATTCAATTTTTACCCGTGTAGGACAAATAACTAGGTAACACCCAAAATATTATTAAACTAGTTTTGATAGTTTCATGTTTCATACAACTCATGTATTCAAAATATGAGGCGTTTATATATGTTTATGTTAAAAGTTTTTTTCTAGAACAAGTTCTATTCTTAGTAATGAAATTATACATTCTGTAAAATTGAAACGTGAGGCCATTTTACATAAGACTATCTTGTTATATAATCAGGATTTTTCGCATCGAAATCTGTAATTTAATTCTCATTCAGCTTGACCAACTAGGCTGCAACTATAGATAACTACTTTTAGTGACAAAGTATTATTATTTACTTTAAGTAAATGCGACCATTTTTTGCAGAAAGTGGTAATTTAGCGAGCTCATAAAATGTGCTATCTTATCAGAAAAATAATTTTTAGCAATACCTGCAGTAGGAAAACTACGCAAAAATGCATAAATATTAATACATTTGTTTACAATGCTTACTCATTCAACTTATTTTAAAAATATATAACAGAATGCAATTGCAGTTAAAATGTTTAAACATAGAATCTTACAGGTTAAGCACTCAATTGTGAGAAATTTAGCTTAACATTTCATGACTCTGGTGATGAGGACGAAATTCAAATGTAACATGGATGACAAAGAAATTGCAATGATGATGATGGCGGTTTTATGTATTTAAGTGAGATACGGAAAATTACAACGAAAAAAGCAATTCGATCGTGTGACTAATGCTCGCTCACAGGGTCCCAAATCACATACAGACAACGTTTTCTCGTTATGACTGTTCAGTGCTTGAAGCGCTTTACATTATAATATAACTCTGATATTGTAATATTATTAGGCTTTAAGCAACCCACACAACGACCTCCGTCGTATATAAAGCACAGGTACTGAGCCGGCCAAGCATCAAATCTCTTTGAGAATTCATAAGCCTCACTTGAGCATTTTCAGTGTTCTCACTTTCATACAATCTGTGTGTTAGAGACGCCAGGTGCATTTTGTCTCTTTGTTCTCTACTCAACTCTTGTAAGTGCTTGGTCGAAATTAGATCATATTTTAACTAATTACATTTTCTGTTCAAAAAGTGTTTACGGGGTCTTATTTTGTGATATCTATTATTGGTTTCC
Source organism: Lepidocyrtinus dapeste (assembly GCA_036850885.1). Lineage (NCBI taxonomy): Eukaryota > Metazoa > Arthropoda > Collembola > Entomobryomorpha > Entomobryidae > Lepidocyrtinus > Lepidocyrtinus dapeste. The sequence continues at coordinate 6,186 of JAANSQ010000058.1, forward strand.
TTTTGTAATACAGACCAAAACTCATAGGTACATTTTTTAACGATATTCTAAAAATTGGGGCAATCCCATACATTAAAAATTTCAATCAAAAAATTGAAATATGTAAGAACATTCAAGAAATCTTTGTAAAGATTGCTCTTTCTTAAATCAATTTATTTTATTATATCCAGTACCTATATTATCAGTGTGGGCAGTCGCCTTAGAATATCTTACGCAATTCAAAACCGGTCCACCTTTGCAAAGTTTTAATTTGGCGACTATTGAAAGCAAAAGTGAAAAAAATGTGAATTCAAAACCAGTTGTCTATAGGTTAAATGAATTTTTGTTTTCCGCATTTGCATGGAAGCCGGAAGCACCTTTTTTATGACATGAACATTAATCGTAGAAATAATAAATTTAAGAATAGGATTTGGTGAAACCATTAAATTTTTGAGTGAATTCATAAAATGTGTTCAATATTATACGTAAGGTCACTTTTGATATGACGCGTGCATATTTTCAGAAACGAAAAAATGAAGGCCGCTGCATGCTTGGTGCTGGCTCTCGCAGCCGTTGCGTGGTCACAGGATTCCAAGGACAAGGAAGGAGAGCGCCCAACTGTTTTCCAGAGGCTTATCCCTGCTGATGTGCTTAGAGGTAAAGATTGAAGGGGTAGATTTTTTCATGAATAGAATACATTGCCAATGTTTCCATCTTTATTTTAAATTGTTACGTGCAGATTTCCCTGGTACCTGCTTTGCATCAACCAGATGCGCTACCTTTGAGCCTGGTGCATCCTGGGACTTGAAGCCATTCTGTGGAAAGTCCACTTGCGTTGCTCAACAAGTCTGGTTTCAAACATTGCACACTTGTATAGAATCAAGCAAAGGTTGAAAGTATCCCTAACGCCAATTTTACATAATTTTTAGGGCCGCCTTTGGGAGTTAGTCGAAGACTGTGGCCCACTTCCTAAACCCAACCCTAAATGCAAGCTTTCTGATAAGACTAACAAAACTGCTGACTTCCCAGGTTGCTGCCCAGTCTTTGAATGTGAGGCTGGTGTGCAATTGGAATACCCTGAAGTTCCCCAGGCACCCAATGCAGGCCCAGGAAGTTCTAGTGCCAGTGCTCCAGCTGGAACACAAGCTGTTAGCCCAGCAAAACAATAAAAACATTAATCTCACTATCCGCAGAAACTCCCGTAACAGCAAATTTTAAGCCTTAATTTAACACCGGGAAAAATTACGGGGCACAAGTTTCCACATCTCTTCTTTTTTAGTCCTATACGACACCAAAAGCAACTGTGATCTTTCTGAAAGCTGTGAATCCCATCAATGAACTTTTTTCTCTTCGTTATGCATCTACTTACATTTTGATTCTTGGTGGTCTACAGGTTTTATAATTTAAGGTACAAAATTGCTATAATCAGTGAAGATGAATTATTCCAGGTTTTATGAATTGCTTTCATAAGTTTCCTTTGAACATGACATGAGCAATTAGTTTCATTTTTTTGACCATGTTTGCACACTGATTACACTTATGTATCTTTCTATACATTTTCGTAATCACAAGTTTAAACTTTATATTCTCCCACCTGTCAATCACTACTTCTTCCATAGAGATTAATTTAGCAGTATATATTAAGGACAGAAAGTACCCTGGAAAGTCTGTCTAACTATTTTAGAATGTCAGGGAAACAACGATTTTATCTGCACCATTGTAAGGCATGTACCAAGGTTCGCATTTATAAAAAAATATTTGAGAATAAAACTTATTACTTGTTCAAGTACTGGGTTTAGGGGTGTTGAAAATTTTATTTAAGGAATACCACTGCATGGACGTTTAAAATTCTAAGCTTTTTAATCATTTCCCATGACTCACGCTCATAGAAAAATGGTTCGTTCGCACGCATGTTCAAGCCGAAAGAACATTACCAAACCGAACCTAACATAACCCCACTCTGTAGAGCAGCGTCGCAAAGAAGTCATGAATGGATGTTGATGAGGGTATATATTTAAGCCAACCACATTTCTCATTTCCCAGGAAATTTTTATCATGAGATGCTTAATCATATGTAGCCAAGCCATCCACTTTTCCATTATATGGTCTATGATCACGAATAATATTTCATCAAAAAGTTAGTTTGACAGCCATGTCTGCACGAAAGCGTTAGAATAAAACCTTCATTAAGACCTTAATCTGAAAATTAAACTATGACCTCAACTCATTCTTAGCAAAAAAACATGATGATAATGATACGCAACGACATAATAGCATGCACAACTCCTTTGGCACTGCGTGAAACAAAGCGCACCCAAGCGTGAATTAGAATACAGACAGATTGAGTTGGAAACAAAATATCTTATTTTTTTAAACCTTCGTAGTGACTTCACATTTATCACGATACAAAAATGTACAAAAAATTTGAGAGACGCAGTTGTTTCCCCAAAAATAGAAAATACATGAATGGAAATAATCCGTCGAATATTTAAGGCGACTCATAAATACAATTTTCTTGACACGACACGAATATTAGAATCACGTGACAAAAATACTACTGGCACTCCCTTCATATGTAGTAACTATTTATGAAAAGAAGAACAACTATTAACGACGGCACAATCCGATTTGGTCTTTTCTTTATCAATTCTTTACGCACTTCTTCGATGACAACGTTCCAAGATAATTTATGTTTCAGTTCCAATTATCCAATTATTGCGTACAGCTATTTCCTTAAAGGCATATTATTATTAGATCTAAGTGGAAAGCAAATTGTCCCTAAAATAAAATGGTGGTCACCACAGATTAGATATTATGGATATACTTATTATTTCATAAATAATTTACTGCTAATGCAATGAATAGAGCTGATTTTTTACCCAGGTTTTTTCTTCCAGCTATACAATTAGAAAGACGGTTAAATTAACAATAACAACATGTATTGGACTAGTTTGTAAGAGAATTATTAACAAGACTATAAGTGCAAATGCAAATATTTAGAAAGCTAATTAAGTAAAGAAAAGCTAGGCGGAATTTGACAACTTCTCTGTTTCATTTTTTGGTCAAATAGATTTTTTTTGCAGGTATATTCATGCCATACGCCACAGAAGCGAACTTTCCGTCTTAAATTACTCTATCGTTCTCTGTAATTTATTATCTAGCGTAACAGTTCAACTCTCACTAGTTCCTAATTGGTAAGCATCAAGTAATAAAAATTGTTATAGAAATATTGTGTGAGACCAAATCAGACCATAATTATGGTAAGGTATCGTTAAAATTATCCGGTTGAAAACACCGAATATTATTTATCAAAATTACACAATGTAGTATCATTCGTTCTGGTACTTTATGATTAGTTATTATGCTGTGTGTTACCCAAGAAACAATATTAGATTGTTACAAGTTCAATCTGTGTGATATAACCTACTAAATTATTGAAAAGGGAACTTGTTTTCTCCATGTAACCAATGATTTGAAAATTATACTGACAATGAGAGCAACCTATCAGCTTAATACATTACGTTATATATATACTTTTAATCTGATACGAAACTTAGCGAATGGGTCACTAACAAACAACGATACAACTATTTCAAACTTGACTGTTTGACAATGGAATTTCTGAATATTTAGTTAGTTGTAGTCTTGTAACTACATCCTGCAACCAAACATTTGATAACAGTTCTTCTGAACTATTTCGTGTATTAAATTAAACAATTTCCCGCAGTACAAAAAAATCGTAATCCAGCCCTTAGTTAGTTTCAATTATTTTGTCATGTTGAAATATTATTTTCCCTTTTCTCCCGTACTTTTTCAGTCACATTTATCTCAGCAAAACACGTATTTCCTCTTTTTCAGCGGCGTCCATATACGACGCACCATCAGGCGTCTTTCCTTCTTTTGAAGCTCCCTGGAAAAATCATTTTTTAATTAATTTTATAATAAGAACATAATAATATTAATTAATTGCTAATTTTAAGCGTCCTATTAAATAGAGAAATTAGGAGCTTAAGGTTAAAGTTTAGAGTAGACCAATGATCTGATTTTAATCTCTCAAATGTAAACTTAACCAGACCAATAAAATTATTAAAAGCAAAATGTTATGTTAAAATCGAGGTATCATAATTTGAACTTTGTAAACTAATCATTATACAATCTGACATATGGTAGAAAAAATCAAGTTTATTAATTAATTGAGGTTACGTAGATATGTATTGTACCTTTTGGAGAAGCAGTTGCACACAGGCAGTATGGCCTTCCCAAATCGCCGCAAGTAATGGACTGATCCCATGTTTGTCCGTTGCCTAGAAGTAGTTATTGAGTTATGATTTGCCAAAGATGCACAAAACCATAGAATCGTTAAAAACACTCACATTTACATTGGCGCCTTTAGAAACTAAATAGTCAATGACTTCAAGTTGTCCATAATCAGCAGCATACAATAATGGCGGTCGTCCATCAATTTCATCATTAATATCAATGCCCTTTGTATAAAACACGAGATTAGCCAACCGGGATGAATGTGTTAACTAACTAAAATAGCAAAGTTATCTGAAATCGTTACCTTCTTTTCTACTATTTCTCGGACTTGGTCTAAATCCCCATTTTTGATACCCCAAACAAGCTCACTCATTTTGGCAAAGTTTTGATCTTCTCGGGTGCAAATGGTAGCTGGAAATTAATAATGGTTTAAAATAATATTTATGAATCACATAACCTCATTAAAAAGAAACAGTTAATACAAAATTCAAGCGATAATTTCTTCAATCAAATCTAACCTAACATTAGAACGATGAATAATATTTGCAACAAACATTAGCATAATGAGACTGATTCGATTCTTTCGCCCATAAATTCATTAACTGTTTATTAATAAGAACAGGTATTTAAATACTGAGGATTATTTAGAATATCATTATGTTCTTACGTTTTTCTTATGCCTGGATCACAATGATGTCGAAGACCATGAAGCAGTTTTCCTTTTGGGAATCGTGAAAAATCGAAATTAACCAATTACGGAACGTGCAGGTAAATCCAGTTTAGAGTAAATTACTAAGTTTTAAACTCCACAAATCCACCATAAATTGTTTATTTTAAAGTAAGAAATGACTTTCGACTGTCCAAATTAAATGTCAAGCTCAAGTTGAGTTTGCTGTTGGATAAGAGCATTGATATAACAAACCAATACTTTTATTATCATTTAAAATGACAATGGAATTGAAGATAAAGGCTCTTTGATTTAGTTGAAGAGGAGGATAATTGATAAAAAAGTGTAAAAATTATTACAGTTAAGGAAAAGGCAAATTACGGGAAGTCAGAGAGAGGTCTTGTCTGTATGCATTAACAATGGGTTATTCCTATGCTCAACCGCAACCCAATACAGAATCAGAGAGAACCGAAAGTAATAAAGTAGATAGAAGAGGGTAAGGAAGTTCAACTTCATGTAGTGGCAAGTCGAGTAAGATCGCATCGGCCCCAATAATACTTTGGCCACACGATATTGTTGCACTTATTTGCAATGTAAAATAAAGCGAACAGTGTTATATAGAATGCAACACTTTTTCAAGGTAGTAGGTACATATTTTTATCTCATGATATTTTTTCAGCGCGAGTGCATCCTCCCGTGTCTATCCGTGTAGTAATAATGAAAATGAGATCCGATCATTCTTCTCGTTTTATATGTCGATCATCATTCATCAGGTTTGGACTCAAACTTTTCTTTGTAAAATAGTGCAAGTCAAGTGCATGAATGACTTGACGTTTTACGTACACAGTTTTGTTCAAGTTTTAGTCGATGATTGTTTGAAAGCCTTTTTTGAGAGATGAAATTTATTTAACTTTGTAACTGAAACAGTTCCGTTCCTCAAAACCAATTCTATGCACATGCGTAAACGCCAAATGAATGCTTTGTATTGTTGTTGCTAATAAATTGTACCGTTTTTCAAATTTATACGCACTAATCATGAAGCAAATGTTAACGTTATGCGTTTATGATTTCTAGCAATATGCAAGTAAGTAGCTTTTCATATCATATGTACTCTATTCGAATTTTCATGAGAAATACTGCTTTAAAGGAAGTTCAGTGGCAATGGCAGGTCTAATACTGCACGATGTAATCACTCAATGAAGTCCATTAAGCATCCACTAATTACACATTGTTCTTCCGATTTTTTTGAAATTCTAGACAGCGGTCATTATAATGAGATTTTCATCCTTATTACTCTTTATTACAACGTCCTTTGCTATTATTGCACCCCATTTAACGTTCACCATTGTCAATTGGAGTTCAAAGTCATACGATAAAAAAGTAAGGAATGATGCTTATTCAACGTTATCTTTTAAAACCGTCTGGTTTTTTTTGTTTAACATTTTAAATCGAACGTGAATTCGATTTTTTTTTTGAAATTTAAAGACTTGGTTTCCCGCCAATTCCATTCCATCATAAATGTTTAACCTTATATGAGTATGCATGCATTGTTTTCATATATGTCAGCCAAATAATCGAGATGGAGGAGACTAATAAATTTGCAAGACAATGTTAAGTAGCATCTTGATCTTTTCTTGAACAAATCATGAGAGCCAATCTACCTCATATAGTTAGACCGCTCGCAAATTTGTGAGGGATGATTTTCTTTCCGTCACTAAAAAGTTGGAATAAAGAAAGTCAAGAATCAACAGGGGAATGTATAGGACATGCTTACAATTTCTTGTTTACTGGAGAGTGACGGCCGAAGTGGTTTCGCCCACTGCACATCCTGCATACACGTATTCATAAAATTAAATATTGCTTGGTTCCGATAAGAAGAATTATCATCCCATTGCTATGCTAAACTAGACTGGATTATGGCGGCAAGTAGTCAAGCTTCAAATTTTACTCAATGTCAGGATGGACTTTTCTTTCATTTTAGCCGAATTAACGAACTATTTCTATTAGACTATCTACACTATTTGCTTGGCTTGAGGGATATGTTAGAAAAAGTGAATTCTCACATTGCCCATTGCTTCAACCTCACCTTCTGCTTATCTACGTTAGGATGACTGATGTATGTACTTTGGGGAAAAGTCAATGACAACGTCTACCTCTACGCTTCGATCTAAAAGAATAATTTTGTTGCTTGAGAGCTCTCTTTGCCGTCGTTGCTAAATGGTAATATTTACTTACCGAAACAACTAAAGCTTCAAGAAGCAAAAGACGTCTACACTTCTCGTGGTAGACTTGCTTGAGCACATAGCGTAAATTAGCTATCATACTAGGTGGATTAGACTGGACATGGTACCCTAATTTTGACTCTGCCAATATTTACAAATTTCATATTTAATTTAAATGAATTCTTGAAGGGAAATGATTTATCTCAAATTTGGGAAACGGATATGTTCTTCCATAATTGGATCACAGTTACTACACACAAACTTTGGCCCATCTTGCAATTCATATGGGTCCCATCTTCCGCTAACTTGAACCACAATGCAATTAATGTCACAAATTTACACAATGAACTGAATCACTTAATCACTTAGCTTGATCTGATTTAGCTAAGTATTTAAATTTTATTTACATACATCTATCTAACGATATACACTACATGCACAACAACGGAATATGTAGCAACCACAACATAATGTACTCATCGCCACAATAAATGTACTTTCTTGTATAATATAACTGACTTGTTTAAAAATCTGTTTGAATGATAGAGGATACTAGTTTTTACTGACTAAAGTGGAACAGAATATTTTAAGCACTGTAGCTCTTCCAACGGATGACATGAAAATTTAAAATAAATAATACGCCAGCTTTTAAACTGACAAAATGCTACAGGAAGTCGATGCCTAGGCCAAGCTGTACGCCTTTGACGACACGATCACCTTTACTAAACCTATATGGCCAGCAATAATTTATTTCTATTCTTGCTATTTGACCAAGTCTTATCGCAAGTCCTATTCCATAAGAGGCTCGGAAGTCTTTCAACATGGTTTGGAAACTCTGAGCAAAGTCTTCGGCTATGAGAGTTAGACAAAATTCATATAGTCAGTAATCGCCAAGTGTAATATTTTACCAAAAATCACAGGTAAACGGCGTTTAGTGTTGTTTCATAACTCACTGTTAAATGATGAATCGTTTATGTTTCCAGCATTGATGAAAAGATGAGTTCTAAAATATTCTCCGAATGTTCCTCTTCCAAAACCAAATGGCAATGGAGCATAAAGGTGTGCAGCGGATGCCCAATACGCCTTTTAATCAAACCGGTGATAATATTATATTCTGAATTGTGGCAACAATAGTTTTGACTTTAAAATATTACAAGTAGAAATGTTAAAATAGTTGGAGTAAACTTACTTTTCCACCTAGAGAATCGCTGCCACTCCGGTTTCCAAGACTTTTCATTTCAAATCCTCTGATAGTTTGAGGCCCTCCCAAAAAAAATAAGTCACTAATGTTATGGGTACTAGTTCTTGAATCAAGAGGTCGCAGTACGCCAAAACGTAATGCCCCTTGAAGAACCTAGGCATAGGTTTCGAAACAAAGTCTTTTAAAATTAAAGTTGCTGTTTCGCATAAAAATGATTAAAGGTTACAAAAACCAAGTAGTGAATATTTGGTAATACATACAATATTATGGGGCAGCGGTACGTTAGCTTGGAGTTCGGAGTCGTGCTTGACAAATGCTACGTCGCCGCCTAGTCCAGCGTACTCTTGAACCAACTTCAAGAGAACGCCAGACGAAGGAAATATAGGGTGATCACGGTGATCCACCGTCATTATATGCCTTAAGGAGGATTTAAAACTATGGCCACTTTGTTCCCGAACGGCGAATGATGTTTGCCTAGATGATGCTTCCAACTGCCGCCAAGCACCTTCCCACTGCATATTATGCCTAACCTAGAATGGTCAATTTATTGAAATGTTAAAAATGGCCTTAACTGAAACTCTGATGATTTTCATTCATGTACTTTTTGGGCAGACTCAAAGGCAAAGTCCAAGAGACCTCCAGTGCTGAAAACCGTGTAACTGGACCAGTATGCCGGGTTCTTGTAATGAAATAACGTACCTGATAATCTGAAACAAGATGGTGAACAAAAAGGATAAGTTTTACGCTAATTAACTGTCAACTATTTTGGAGTAGCTTAATGCTAGGTCTTTAACAGGCTGTAACAATGATGAAAGACTTACTCAGCATTCCATGCCCCTCCTATTGGTTTCACCGCTGTCATCATGGAACTTTTGTTGTAATCAGAGCCGAGTGTATGCTCTAACGTGATTCTTTCCCCCCTTCCAAGAATATTAGGAAGTCGGCATCCTAGTACCAAGGAGCCCTCATTGGCCCCTATCATAGTATTGACACCTCCAACAAACCTTCCAGTTTCACGCACATTGTAAATGACCTAAAAAGCGAATTAGGCATTGGGATCCGAATTAGAAATAATCCGACAACAAAACTTACACGAATGTATTTCAAGTAATCTAATGATAACATAACCTTTAAAATTGCTTACTTCATATCCGTCAGGAGAAACATCACTGACATCGATTACTATTCCGACATCTCTAAAGCATCCCAACTTTTCCAGTTTGCTTTGAACTGTACTCGCTTTGAATACGAGCTAGAAGTCAAGTAAAAGCATTATTTTAATGGTTCTTATTATAATTTAAAAAAATCTCGATTATTTTATTTCTACCTCATTAAAGGTGGTTGCCTTAAACAACTCTTGAACACTTTGTGAAATATAATCATCTTTTGTGCGGCCCATGCCATTGATCCGGACGTTTTCAACTCGAACTGGTACTCGGTCCAAGTCTATCGAAACTCCGTCGGAGGGTTTAGCAACTCCATGTTGCTTTCGGGTCTAAATAACGACAAGTTGAAACAATTAGTTTACTAAAGTAAAAAGCAACGTTTAGTTTGTTTAAAGTGTTTTTGTTTCCTACTTTTGTTTGGCCAGCACCCATGGAATCTTCCCGTCTTGGCCGTTACACTAGAATAAAAATAATATAATTAAATTACTTTCACAGCATAATCCATTTAAAGTTTAAGTTGATCGCACTCATAAATATAACTGGTTTAAATATTTAGGAAACGACTGAAGTTCTAATAAAGTGAGATTGATAACGATTAATCTATACCTCCGAAATTCGATGTTTTGATTTTCCTGACGTAACGCTAGCATTGATTACAGGATGTACATATTTTTTATGTCTATTACAGTTGTAATTTCACAGGAAAATTAGAATAAATTACAATCAAATTTTAAGTTTATTTACACAAATGTGAGACAATAACTCCAAAAGCCGACACCACCAAAAAACGGCACAAGTTTATTCTCACATGCTTTTGTCTCATGTAGTGCAAACACATCGTCGAAATCTCAATAAAGCATACGTATTATGTTTTGTAAGATACTCTTGCACTATCAGATTTGGTCACAAGTAGATATTTAAATAAAAGCGGCTGCGGCTGGGTGTGCAAAAAGCTGATTCAATTCTACAAACTCAAATGAGCATGATACTCTTTGCCGAGCAGTATACATTTTCATTCATTATAAAATTCTTCAGTCAGATTGCCTCATGATTCGTTTCCCATTTAATTGAACAGCCAATTCATAGACGCTATAGTATAGACAAATAAGACAAACTATGATGAAGTACATATACTTCATTTCACATAACTGTAACATATACAATACAATACAACAATATCTATCTATACACAGCTTAGCCTTCAAGCCCGGTGCATTCCACCACACTATAAGTAATTAAATATCTTTTGTTCATGTTCATCCCTTTTGAAAAAAAACAGTACACCCTTTAGCAACCAGCGAGATGAAAACTCTTAACCCTTTATGCCACAACCTTTCAGTTGTATTAAGCCAGGAAGGATTTATTCTAGACATAGTAAAAATGTTCAGAGGTTTCGAGACCGTGCGACTGCTTCAACAATATGTAAACCATTCATATTCCACACACCACAGTTTTGCGAATAACAACTAGTGGAACCCTCAACCAAGTAACAAAGAAACTCAGTAATGTTATTTCATGAACACACTGGCTATGCGCATCTTCCCCTTTATGGAGTCAACCTTTAGTATGGTACTACTTGAAGCCTGCTGCTATGCAGTTTGGGCCATTTGATGTGTGCATTCTTCGACTTGAATCATGATTCTCTTTATAATGGTGGAGAAGTACATACACCAGAGCAAAAGGTTGATTACCAGTCACTACCTACCTACTTATTCTGATAACTAAGCTTGAGTTAAAAAAATGAAGAAATATAGACAAGGAAAAGACAATTATAAAAAATTTGGAATCCTATAAAATATATACATACATACTGCCGAATACCACCATGTACAATCACTGAAGAAGCAAGTAGTAAAGCACAAAGATTCCTCCCGTAAATCAAGTGGCCTCAGAAACACCAAGAAAGAAGCAAACTTGAGAAAATAACAGAACTAATTTAATCCTTTAATAAAAATAACCTTTGAAGCAGGATAGTTTTCTGAGGACTGAAAATTTTTGATTGATTTCATTTTTACTAGTTATTTAGTGTTAGAATTTATAAATTGAACTTTGTTAGAAACACGACAAGAGTCAAGTTTCCTCGGTACAAGCAACAAAGGCCAGTATATATTGATTAATTAACTGCGTGGTCACTTCCCATTTTAGATTTTCCAGCTATATGCTTAACAAGGATATATATTATTGTTATTCCTTAACACTTTCGCGTTGTGCATATATGAGTTTGATCATCATTAAAGCCGCGCGCACATCCAGCTTTATAGTAAGTAATTTTATTATCTAAAAAGTTAATTTAAATTAGTTACAGAACAAAGGATAGAATAAAATGGTAACTACCATCAGGACTGGATTCATTGTTGATCGTGCGATTTCGATGATGCTTTCGAAAATGTTTTAAGTCAAGAAGTGAAGTAAAATTTTGGCGATTGTTGACAGGTAACCATGGAATAACACCATCCCTTTTATTACAAAACAAACTTTGAGGTGGACATTTTTTAAATATAAATGGTGTGTTACTTCCAAACGGCCTGATCAGTTTGGTATGCTCAAGCTCAGGTTATCTTGTATTTTACCTTCACCTTTACTTGCGTTTCCTTTAACGAATAATACTACTATACAGTTAGCGTCCATAGGACATAGGACTAGGACATAGAGGTTGTCCATATATCCTCATCCTCCTTTAGTTACCTTGTGCTTAACCTGTAACTAGCTCTTGTGAAAGTAATTATATCCTCGAAGAAATTTTAGTTTCAAAGTCAAGAATATGAGCAAAAATGGAAAATATTATTCAGAGAAAGTAGAACCGATGGATATTCTAATCTGATTACCTAGCACTAATTGGCAACAAAATGGAATTAAAGTTACAGGTTCACAAATATGAGCTCATAATAGTTTTTGATTTTAACAGGAAGTCCACCAAGATGGACACAACACCGCTAAATAGTCGCCATCCTTCACTGCGAACAAAGCAACAACATAGCCTTGACATGGACGAGGAAGATGGTGTCGGCGGTGATAGCAATAGCATTGAAAGTGGAGCAAGTGAGACTGAGTTTGGAATGGTACATTCTGACTCGATAGTCTTGGGCTCGATATCAACTTCAAACGGGAGATTGGCGTCACTAAATGAATCCAACAACTCTAATGAAGATATTTCACTACTCGTTCATAATTCCTCAACCTCTCGTGCCAATTTTTCTCAATTTGAAACACCTGCGGATGAAACAAGAAATAACTTTGGTCCGGATGACTTTGACGAACAACTTTTCATCGGCCAGTTGGAGAACAATTGTACAGAAGCTCCCCAATTTGATGAAGAACTCGAGCCTCAGGTTCTAATGGATACTGCTGATCATTCCGAGTCAAGTGACGTTGAAGAAGAATTGTACGAAGAAACAATGACCAACAGTTTCGCGCGAAAGGCGAATGTGGAATCATTTCCTACCGCTTCTAGCAACGACAACATGAACGATTGTACTACCACAAGCTTCGTAACAAGCCCTACTTCCCATCAAAGCCGACACCGGATAAGCGTAACCTCAGTTATGAGAAGGAAAATCAACCAGGGACATCGACATGATAGGCTACTAACAAAGCATACTTCATTCACACAATCAAATCTTCTTAAACTTAAAGATGACGAAGATAAGGTTGGCCAACTCGCAGAACGTTTGCACGAAGAGGATCTCACCCGCAACAATGCATTAAATAATGAATTGCCAACGAATCACCATGATGACCATATTCCAATTTCCCTGAACTTCATTAATTCAATTGAAGACAAGAACCTTGAAGAAGAGCAATCAACCCCACAAAGTAGTACCTCCGTGGATTGTCTCAAATCATCACCTTTGGTAAGCAACAAACAATTACAAAACCAATGTTAATGAAAAGACACGTTGTAACTTGCTAAGTGAAAATGTTTCGCTGTCGCAGCATCATCCTGACTACAGGGCATGCTTCAAATAATCAAAAAAGCACTGACTCTAATTAAAAAACTAATAAAGACAGATTATCTGTACAAGGCAGACAGTTAGGTATCTCTGCATGATCCTAATCTTCGTATGTGTACATACAAGCAACAACTCTACCACGAAAATGCTATTCCAATCCAATCCTTACAAAGAAAGGCAAAGAAGAAGCTGGCTTCATAAAATCATTTCACATGTGCGACGGCAATGGTAGATAAGCATTCCGACAGCATAAATGAAATGTGAGGTCACACAAGGTTAACTTCTGCTTACTCTATCTTAATTCTACTTCTTTACTATTGGAACAAAAATATGTACTATAAAACTTGATACTCTCTAAATATGGCTGTCCCCCCGAATTAAACAATTATTGTTAAGAAAGCTTGATAATTCATCTAATTATACCTTAGATCAAAATCTTTTTACAGCCAGTCAATTTTACAAATAGTAAATATCTATGTACATTCTGTCTGAAGGACAATTAAGCAGAAGTTTCAAATGAATTGAAAAGTTTGTAAGTGTCGTCAGTGTAAAGAGATTATATTAATAGAAGCATTTCTTCACTAAATATTTAATGTAATGCGCGGAAAAAACATGCATGGTATCATACAAAGACTGTCTTATTGCAGGATGCAACCGTACGCACGCATGATTAAAAAATTTGTTTAATGTTACCAAACATTAAACATAGTTTCAAATGAGCAAAAAGGAGTGTACTACAAATGGCTAAAACTTTGTTTTATCAAATCAGAACAAGACCGACATTATCTACACGTTTAGTCGTATCGATACGTCTATCTATGAAGTACAGTACTACCTTGCTTCGTCTTAAAACAGAATTCGACATGATTGATCAGGATCTTAATAAATGTTCTTATAAATACTCACGTGGAGAATCGTTGGCTTAAAATTACATACCATAAAATGCTTAAATATTCATAGGTTAGTCGCATTAAACGTAAAAAGATATCGCATTTTGTAAACTTAAGTACTTCTACCACAATTACCTATTGTTTATTGTTTGAATACGAAGAATTCGAGTTGAGGAAAATACCGACGTGACACTCAAGACGGGTTATGTTCTAATTGATCGTATTGAATAGAGTAGAATTTGAGTAATAATTTTCCTGCTTGCTAATAAATCCTCTGCCTGTTGTAAATTGATATTTTTTATGGTTAGTATTTTACTTCCAACAGGGCAACGATTTTTCTGTAGTAGTGCAGTTAGCATTCAGTCGTGGAATAGACTTTCTCAAGATAGCAGTAGCTGAACATTCAGTGCAACTGTAACCCTTACTTATTATTTTAAACGGAAAATTAGGAGTTTTTAGTAGTTGTGATTTCCGAGTGTTTCCAGTTGTCGGCATTGTATTAACAATGGTCAAACGAAACAGAAACAAGAATGTAAAACTTTCATTATCAAAAATAAAATTTGACATTTATTTAGTCTTACCATCTGGTAATCACCGTTCAATCATCATCCCACTTTCTTTTTTAATTGCAGCGGAAGCGAAAGGGGGAACCAGCCGTTAACTGCCCAGATGACACGCTGCCATCCAAGAAGCCTGTCACTGATGGTGACGTGGACGAGTAAGTTTCGAATAGTACTTTGTCATTTTTATGCGTTCAGCAGTTAGCTAACGATGAATATTGCGCAACTCACTTTTTAATGGCATATGACGTATGCTCACTCAGTGACTCACTGCAGGTTTATAGCATAGTTAATTTCTGTCGACGATATCTTGGTCGTAAAATCTTATAATAAAATATAAGACAATAGATACTGTTCCACTAGGCACAAATTCCCAGAATGATAACTTCTCTTCGGTTATATTGTGTTGTATCTATACACAAACATTGTTATTTGGTTTTGCTACAATTTGTAAATCGCGCATTTTCGTCATCGTAGTATATATTTTAAGCCAACCAGTAAATCCACTAAATCATAGAAAGTAGTTACTTTGTGTCTTTAACAAGTTTAAAAGGTTAAGAAAATCACAAACACTAATGAAATTTCCGTTTGGTAATTCAATTAACTAAAAATTTTGAAAAATATCTCACATTTTTAGACAATGTGGTTGAATGAGCAAACATTGAGCAATTTTTTAGGTTATCCAGAATAGACCGATAGAATAAAGATATACTTTATATACAGATTCAATAGCATTGAGAGATGCTGATGGGAGTTGTCAATAATAAAGGGAGTATACACCATAATATACTTTTTCATCGCCCATATTCATTTTTTACCTATTCACTGTTCAGATTAAATAAACGTTGCTCACTTAAGTATACCTAATCTAGCATACAATCGAATGCTCGAACCAATTATTACCAACAACTTTATCTTATTTAGTTGATTATTAGTTTAATATGTATCTAGTTGAATCATGGCGTAAATCATTATCCTTGAAAACTAATGGATGTTGATGATATACACTCTTTACGGTCACTTATTGTACAAAGACACATTGCGAAAGAATTAGCGGCAAAAAACTCAATGATTTTGAGATACTGGTATAACAACGTTGCGCTCAATTATGAAAATTACTTGTGTATGGGTGTCCTATCTTTGGTGGAGAAATTAATGAGTGAAAGGGACACTCAAAGTAGGAATGGCTGTCTATCGATATTTTAATTATTTTTTTATGTAAATTTAATACCCTGTTATAAGGTGTAATGTAAAGTGGGAATCGGAAACTAATGACTCGGCAAAAGCGTAGTCAATTAATTTTACGAATAGTCAAAGCAGATCATCTTTGTCTTGCTTATGTTATTTTCACACTTTGTATTCTTTTGAAACATTTATGCAAAGGTATACATTGTGGTTTGGTCTTTTAGCCCCAGACACTTCCACAGTTTTAGTACTGTAGGTCAGGGAATATCTTAGCTATGCTTATGTCTAGTTGATGATGCTAATATGTAAAGTGATGTGCCCTGTCACCTTGTTGCCGGATCTTCCGCCATCTTAGATTAATTCTGTCAGTTTGAGTTCCGAAAAAATTATTGACAGATCTTTTTTTTTTATTTCTCGTTGTTTTTGTTATTGTTGTTGTATTTTAAAAATATGCATTTCGTTGATTTCTCGTTGAAACATTGGCAGACGGTAGATTAGATTTTAAAAATACTCAGGTTTATTCTCAGGAAGGAGGAAATTTTAAAATAAGGATTTGAACCACTATTTGTGCCAGCCACGCCAAAAGAATTCTAGTATTAGAAATATGGAATCTGGTTCGCAACTCCAAAGAGATTGGAATATTCGAAGATATTTATACAGTCCGCGTCTGCGTCCAACTAATTATATAAATGTTAATTATAACCGACAAGAATTGGTTGAAAATTTACAAAAGTTGCTTGATGAGTTAATCCTTTCTCCCAGAAGGTGAGAGTAGAAACCATCTATCATCTTACGCATATTGTGTCTTGTACTTGATGTTAAATTGCAAATGGAAGAATTCTAGAGAAACTACATGTTTCATTTATGTTTAGAAAGTAAATGGATGTAACAATATATTTTGATTAAGCAGGTACTCCAATGGAGGGGGCAACCCAATGGCCGATCCGACTGGTCAGCCCTTGGACAGTCCTGGTGATATGGCTGAAGGAAACGATCAGATTTATGAAGCAAGACAAGGAAGTTCGTACAGTTTGGAGGAACCAGGCTCATCCGTCCTTTGTGGATCATCAATGCGGTCTATTATTCCTTCTAAGGCTCATCCTCCTCCTCGGATGGGAGAATGGTTACAGATTTTTTCAGTAAGTGTACTCCTCCCTGCGATATGAAAGTATGGAAGTTGGAAGTCATATGCTTTTTAATTGACATATTTTTCTGATGTAATATTTACGTTCTTATTATCAGACATGGAGTCATCCTGAACGACTGATGGCCATTACAGAACTGATTGGAACGTGCGAAGCTACTCAAGTGCGTCATATGATGCAAATTATCGAACCTCAATTTCAACGCGATTTTATCTCTTTGTTGCCTAAGGAGGTGAGTATTTAATAAACAAAGAGGTGTGTTAAAATGTTTTTGAATGTTTACATTAATATTTATGTTATCTTCTTAGCTTGCGCTATACGTCCTTTCATTCTTGGGCCCTCGCGATCTATTGCGTGCCGCGAAAACTTGCAAGTACTGGCGAATCTTGGCTGATGACAACTTACTCTGGCGTGAAAAGTGCAAAGAAGCTGGAGTAGGATACTTTAGTGCCATGTCTAGCAGGGTACACCGCCGAAACCGGAACCCGAATAATCCACCGAATCCCGCTCCGAGCAGTTCTGACGCTCCTAGCACTCGTTGGAAGGCTGCCTTCATGAAGCAGCACTATGTCGAAATGAACTGGAAGCGAAAAGACACCAGAGACCACAAAGTGCTCAAGGGCCATGATGACCACGTCATCACCTGCCTACAGTTTTCCAGTAACCGGTATGAACGCTACTTAAGCAGGAAACAAGACATTTTTGTTTGTAGGAAGGAGATAATTGCTAATTAAATGGTTTTCTCGTTTATCTACGATTTAAAGAATTGTTTCCGGTTCTGATGACAATACACTAAAGGTTTGGTCTGCCACTACGGGAAAATGCCTTCGAACTCTGCTGGGACACACTGGTGGTGTTTGGTCTTCCCAAATGGCAGGTACTACGATTGTGTCAGGAAGTACTGACCGAACTTTGCGTGTTTGGAATGCTGAGACTGGACAATGTC
Source organism: Lepidocyrtinus dapeste (assembly GCA_036850885.1). NCBI lineage: Eukaryota > Metazoa > Arthropoda > Collembola > Entomobryomorpha > Entomobryidae > Lepidocyrtinus > Lepidocyrtinus dapeste. The sequence goes on from JAANSQ010000058.1 coordinate 24,357, forward strand.
TTCATACTTTGTACGGTCATACTTCTACTGTTCGTTGTATGCACCTTCATGAGAAAAAGTGAGTAGAATATAAAATTATTACACTCTTTGTAACTATCACAATCAATGAGGATCAGTAATAGAGATCAAATTTTTAATCGTTCGTTTGCAATTAAATATTTAGGGTTGTAAGTGGTTCACGTGATGCGACGCTTCGCATGTGGGATGTGGAAACTGGTGAGTGTCTACATGTACTGGTTGGCCACATGGCTGCTGTAAGGTGTGTACAGTACAACGGGCATTTAGTCGTGTCGGGAGCGTATGACTACATGGTCCGAATTTGGGATCCAGAACGTGAAGAATGCTTGCATCAGTTGTCAGGACACACTAACAGAGTTTACTCACTGCAGGTAAATAGATAATTTATGCTTACGTTTTTAATGTTTGATAGTGCCATACCAGTTTCGTATTAATTCAACCTGTTAATGGTTTCCTTCTTACAGTTTGATGGAATTCATGTTGTGAGTGGCTCGCTTGACACTAGCATCAGAGTGTGGGATGTGGAAACAGGTGCCTGTCGACATACGCTCATGGGTCACCAGAGTTTAACTTCTGGAATGGAACTCCGAGACAATCTTCTGGTTTCAGGAAATGCCGATTCGACTGTTAAAATTTGGGACATTTCCAACGGTCAATGCCTTTTAACTTTGACTGGTAAAATACGCTTAGAATTTTTTCACGAAAGGTTCCGACACCGAACAAATTATTGTGATAATTTTTTTATGATTGCCAATAATATAGGGCCCAACAAACATCTGAGCGCTGTAACGTGTCTTCAATTAATCAATAAGTTTGTTATTACGTCTTCCGATGATGGAACTGTCAAACTTTGGGATATGAGATCAGGTATGCGTTTTAAAAATGAGTAGTATCCACTAAACAATAAAACTTTATTTAATTTCAGTGGTGTAATATATCCAATTTATACAATTATTTCAGGTGATTTTGTTCGCAACTTGGTTTCGCTTAGCAGTGGTGGCAGCGGCGGTGTTGTCTGGCGGATTCGTGCTTCTGAAACAAAATTGGTTTGCGCTGTGGGAAGCCGAAATGGAACCGAAGAAACTAAATTGTTAGTTTTAGATTTCGATACTGAAACGGCTAAAACGGAGCCTAAAGTAGAGGTTAAAAATGAGATACAACTAGACTATTGACACAGGTATAAATTCCGTCCTCTATTTTTATACCCTAGAAGATTTGTGTACAAAAGAGCACACTCCATATAAACTCTTCCAACAAACCATAAAATCCGAGTAATATCTCGTTCACTTTCTTTTTTGGCAGTTGCCTTTGATTGAAGGGGTGTAAAGTAACTAAATAAATAGAGGGCGGGTTCACATGATCGAAATTCTTATTATAAGTTGAGTAAAATCTTTGAAAAAAAAATTAATTGTTGGAATCACGCACACCAAATCAAGTGTATTCCTCATTCCTGGGTTAAGTCTTCCTGATGTTCTAATAGGTCAAGAGATCTCTCGTTGTAACTTAAATTCACTTATTATTCCCACACTAAAGAATATTTGAAGATATACGCTTCAGGAGATGAAAATTTAAAAAAAAAATGAATTTTACGGGGTACCCACTGATTTACAATATATCAGTTTCATTGATTGATACATAGTTGTTAAAATAAATAAACAAGTTCACGTCAGTGAGGTACTGTTCTTTCCACCGACTAGCTGGTTACAGTTGACTGAATTAATATAATAGGTCTTGTATAAGTATAAGTCGATACTAAATAATTTTATAGTAGAACAATGAAAAACTTTTTAATGTTATGCACGTTACTACCCTACTCTCGAATTTATGTCTTTATTCTTGAGAACAATTTAGCAATGCGACTGATATCAATAATGGGATGTAATATTCAAAGTCATTGTTATCGCTGGAAAGGATTTTATACGCAAGTGTACTTTAAGATTTAAAAGACGGCATTGAATAATGCAATTTTTAGTTCCATATGATCCACGTAAGAGAGCAAGAATCGGAACATATTATATGAAAAAAAAAACTTACTTTTACAAACGATTACACCTGCTACATCTACACTAAGCAGGAAAACTCAAAACTACTTAGGATCGGTGTAGTCTAGGGAAAACGAAGTTATGTAATTTTGTTCGAAGAAGAATGCAACCACGTACTGAATAGTTTGGGAGATGAAACTTGAAACGCTGAAATTTTATCAATTCTGTATCAAGTAAGCAAAGAGAAAAAAGATTACAAAGATACATATGTAGGTATTCTGTTTATTGTAATTAGTTTAATTTAAAGCCTATGCCTAGTAATTCCCTTATAATTTTGTTTTACTTTCAGATATAAATGTACAGTTAAGTCTTGGGTTCTCCTTTTATTTTTGCCATTTTTAAGAAAAATGTCGGTTTTAGAGTATAATTTTACGAAATTGTTATTTATTTAAGGCGTTGTGCTGATTGCAGCGTTAATTGCATGAAAAAGCGGCATTATCTATCCAAAAGGTGCTGGTTTCCCAAACATTTAGATTTTCAGAAACAAATTTTAAAATTAAAATTTTGCCACCTTAGAATTCTTCACTTATACTCATCAATCAAACTCAATTGATCATAAAATAAAAATTTAAATGGGATGTAGGGTACTAGGTATTTGGATCCTTGAAATTTTTTGGAGGTAAAAATTGAAAACAAACAGCAAACCAATTATGACTTCCAAGTTTACTTATTTTTAAATTTAGGATATTTTATGTACAATTCTCCCATAGTAAGATGTTCGAAGGGAGATGTTGCTTTTTCAAGTAAACAAGCAGCACCCCAACAAACTATTACTTACTATATGGCAGAATTATAAATAAAATTTCATAAATCTCAAAACAAGTCAACTTAAAAGATATAATTGTTCTATTACCAATATTCTGCCACCAAAAACATTCATGGATGCAAATGCCTAACACACCATGTCCCAGATAACATTTGGACAAAGGTCAGTTTTGCAGACGGGATTTTATCCTATGTGAGGACATGTTCAATTGTATGCACGGTATCTATGATTTGTCTGGGAGTGACACAAACACCTAAAATACTTACCTAGTTCGTCCAACTTTACATTTCTGTGTAATGATTATGTCTTAAAAACCCTTACGACTTTATTATTAGCCTTGGTCTAAATAATCAATTTCCAGGGGGAGAAGTTTGAATTTCAAGATTTTGTTTCAAACTGCATTTCGAAGAACCGAACGTCTTGGGAAGATAATGTCGCCTTACTCATGCAATTAACACTGCTTTCATCACAATGCCTTAAAGAAAAATACTTTAAAATTGTTTTGAAATTATTATTACACTCTTATTATTATACTCTTAGGCAGCCGTCGTCGTAGGTGCTTAATATTAGCAACAGTGTTAACGTTAACCATCCCAGTTACTTTAATTACGTTCATGCACTTGTTGACGTATGAATTGTTCCTATGTTAAACATTAAGAATGGAAGAGTTGATGGTCATTAATGATTGTTAAGCAGTAATTTTCTAACTACATTTTGAGATACTAAATTGTCACGAAAAAAAGCCGAAACGCGACTGATTCAGAGGCGAATTTCAATTGTGTATTCCGTTTAGTTTCGTACAAAAAATACAGTTTTGAGGAGTTAAACAAGTTAAAACAGAAATCCAGTAACAATTTAAGTTTGAGTTCTACTTGTTTGGCAATAGTTTATAATATATCGTTTATATTTTAAGTTTATATAGCGATTGTCAGTGTAAAGTTCACTACTGTCTTCTACTACTTTCTTGGTTCGTGTCAAAAGTGTAGGGTTTTCACGACACCGTGTTTATTTTATGGTTAATATTCCTAATTGTAAAAAAAAGTATTTCTGCTGAACTTAAATTTTTAATGTTGAAAAATACTATCTCAGAACGAAATTCCTCGATTATAGAGTTTATTAATTTAGCTACCACCCGCATTTTGAAATGGTTTTTACAACAAACCTCAGTTCAAAGTTGTAGTGATAAAATGTTGGTAACAGCAACGGCTCCACTTCTACTTTAGTTGTTGTGCCCGCTCCATTTATGTGAAATAAAAAAATCGTAAATCAGAAAATAACAAATTACGCCTGTTAAAATTCATTATTTTTAATCAGCAAAGGAAATCATAATCATATTCTTATGTTCAATGCATCACTTACAAATGAAATTCCCACCGTTCTTGTCATTTTTCGCAAAAATCTCAAAGTACTTCATTTATCATAAAATTATCTCATTACAGTGGCTTGGGCCTTTTTAATTCCAACTCTAAAATTTGAAATCAACACCATCTTTAATGAACAGATGAAGCCTAATTGAAGGATCAAAGAAGTTTAAAGTTTGTTCAATGTTTGATTAAAATTTTAAAAAAACTTCACCTAACTTAACTGTAAATCTACAAACTTTGGGCTCTGACTGGGGCATTATGATACATCGATTCTCTTGAGACTTTTTCTTTCTTTACAGTCTTTGAAAAGTACATTTTCTTCCTATTTTATTAGGAATGTTCCATGTAACTTTACTGCGTACGAGGAAAAAAAAGAAAGGTACATATTTTGGTATTTATGAGCATAATAATATGCTTTCTTGTGGTATTTTCTCCTTCATTTATTTAGCCTCTTCCTTCTAATCTCTTCTTGGTACTAAGAGATACGATTTTTTTCACGTTATCACCTAGGCTATATTTCATTTCTAGCCTTTGTTCAGTGTTGTAGGCCGCAATTTATTAATCACGAAATTAAAATATTTAAACTCCAAGCCGTTGAAACTATCATAATATGGAAAGGCCTCACTGGAAATTTTCTTGATTCTAGAAAAACCGAAAAACCTCAGTTTACCTCTAGCTCAGAATCTTCAACAGGTTTGGCTTGAGACTTTTCTAAAGTGCTCTTTAGGTATGACCGGACTGAAATGAAAGGGGCGAGAAACTATAACGTAATTTTGTGGAAATTCGTTAATTGCGCCAAGGTTTTCAATTGCCTAATCACAAACTTTGTAGGAACTAATTTCCATTTTTGGTTTATGCGGGAAGTCTTCTATTCATTTTATCATCTATATAGTTAGAATAGCACTGGAAATATTTCTTCTTTGACAGTTTTTAGCATGACGTCGAATAATCGTGAAACTGTTTCCTAAAAAATAGTGACATATTTGCCTTCACACAAATTTGTGGAAAACAGTAAAAAAAAGTTGTAAAGGGCAATCGTTGCGAGAAGTTCTGTGATTCTCAAAGAGAAAATCTACTCCCAAAGGGTTAATTCTGAGAGAAAGCTGAAATCTATTGGTTTTTCATCAAACGTTCTGTACCAAAACAAAGAAAGTTAGATAGGTCTCTCTGTATTTTCTCATTGTGTACAGTCTGACAGCCACATCGATTAAACATAACCTTCAACCATCCAGGCTGTCATCACGTAGTGAAGAATGTAACACTTTTCCCCGTGATACATAAAACTGTTTATTCTTTCATTATTACACGAAGAAAGCAAAGTGAGCTGTTTCACGCGTTTACTTGTTTCCGTATGTACTCTAAAAATAAGGCGATTTAAAAAAATATAAACTGTGCACGCCGTGAATTTCAACATCCAGCCACAGAATATCTAATATGAGTTTAAATTTATGGTGATTTAGAAAATCCAAAAATCGCAATGTATCTGCAAAATTCTAAAGCTAAGCAATGTGTTAAGACTATGTACTAATTTTTAGGCCTTGAAAGTTTCAAATGCTATTTGAAAATATTTGAGAAAAGAAGGTTCTTTTTACTTTTGTTGACAAATATTTGTCCGTTGTGTCGTTTTTAGTTTTTTATGAGTTTAACGATTTTCTCCTCTTGGGCACATTTTTCGAAATTTACTACGATAGGAATTTCAAGACGTTAAGCCACTTTTCTCCAACATGAACATCATATCACATTTGCCTGGGTGTGGGCATCTTTTTCTTTTCAATTCAGTAAAATAAAATGATTATACCAGTGTCTACAAAAAGGAGAATACATTAAGGGGTTTCTCAGACAGGAGTGGAACTTCATTGGTATATTAAATCTAGCATTAACATTGCAACGGGACAAACATCAAGAGAGTCAACTGGTTGTTATTCTTACATTTACTGTTTTTCCGTACATAAAAATAAAAGGTAACAGCTCTGGCTTCTCCAAATCCATAAAGAAGGATATTTATTTACATACGGTATTCTGTTGAACGCCCAAGTCAAGCTTTGCCGTTCCACGAAGAAAAAACCAACCATCAATAATGTATGTGTGTCCTAGATGACAGGATTTTTTCGGGCGACTGGAGCAAAAAAGTCTAGTGTCTAACACTAGCAACTAGGTAATTCTTTTCCTTGAAACAAAAGAACAATAATGTAGAGGTTTCCATCCTACTGTCCAAGATCAGTGTCAGAGAGAGCTGCAAATGAAAATATGTTTGTAACTGACGAGATAATGCAATGATAAAGAAAACAAAACATTTACAAAAATGTGTTCAGATATGACGGGATAGAGCTACATATTATGGTTATTTACTCTCACAGAGCAAAACTTCTTTGTTTTCTAACCAAAAGGAAAAGATAGTTACTCTTACTATTGTACGAACATATAAATATTTGCATCTGCGACGGTTGTGTTTTAATACATTTTATATTAAGAAATGTCCCACTCTCTCTAGCGATTCTTCCTAGATTTTTATATTCGTTTTTTCTTATTTCATCTTTTAACTATGTATATGTACCTTCAAGACAGAAACTTAGTTGATTTCATCAATTGCTAAATTCTAAATGTGATTGTACTGAAGTGTCCAAGGCGGAATACTAAAACAAGTGACCAACTTATGTAAGTTGTGTAAACCTGAAAAAAAAACTAAAGTAACATGTTCTGTCGACTTAACATTTTCTACGTGTCTACACCTTAAATATTTATGATTTCCACGGATGATGGTTTTCTCTTTTAAAGAAAAAACTGCATACCCGCAAACATACAAAACAACTTTATATATTAGAAAGTTAGCAACAAAAAGAAGAGAAATTTTCTGCAGGTAACTTTATACGCACCTAAATATTCGCGCCATAATCGTTAAACTGATTTTATTAATAGTCGCAATAACATCCAGTAAGGAATTCAGTCGTGCTATGTACCTACCTACCTGTGCATATCTGTCATCACATATCACAGTTTACTTTTGTATTGATGTACCTCCATAGCCATAACTACCTGGAAAAAACCACGCATACTCTACGTTTACAATATGAATCACATTTTCACATACATCAGCCTAATTACATAAAGCGCTTTCCCTATGAGAGGGTTAGTCATGAATTAGTCTCTTGTATTTAGTTTACCTGTATCGCTTTCATTCACAGTAAGCAAACGGCCACCAGTCATACATATGAACATAGTTCAACTCCTTCGTTCTTCATAAAACAGATAATTACGGGGCTTGGTAAAGTAAAGAGCAGTTTTCTCCCTAGCTCTAGCCTCTCTCCTGACTCGATTTGCACCCCTCCACAATTCTAATCGTTGTAGGAGCAGGAAAGAAAGTACACAAAATGCACTAACATGTTTTTTCCAGCAACTGGAAAACCATACACGTAATACGTACAAAATTTCCTTTGCTTATCGCGTTTTGTTACTCGTTTTGTTGTGTCTAGCTAAACTCTAAACTGCTTGCACGCAACTTACCCTTCTCATATTTATTCTCTCGATCCCCCTTTTTTGTTGAACTCAGTCTCGATACTCGACTACAATCTAAAATACGGTCACGATATGACATGTGCTACTGTTCAAGTCATGTCTTTAAAAATACAAAAGTAGTTTCCGTGTGAGTTAGCTTTGGCTTTTGATCTTGGAAATTCAATCATTCGAAGTATCAAAATCCTGTTCAGAAAAAGCGACTGAAGTGGAACATTACCTATGCTCATAATAGTTTTAATTTTTGAGAGAAACGGCTTTCGTTCACGGGAGTGGAAACTTGGGGCTGTGAAAGTGTATTAAAATACAAAGCTATTGTATACCTGTATGGAGAAATTTTATACCCTTTTTTTCGCTCTGGTTTATGTGCGCATTGGTCGCTTAAAAGTGTACATAAATGATATGATTAATAGAATCGGAAAAGGCTATTTAACTCAAGTTTTCGGCGTTTATAACATTGCATAATATTTGCACGCAAATGTCCTTCTGATCCATATGCCATTTTACCTACAGCGATTATTTCGTCGACAACATTAGTCCAGGCATCACGTCGTCATAGTCATAGCCACTGGCATAGCCACGCAGTCAAATCGGTACTTTTGTAGCGTAAAATTGTAAACACAAAAGAATACAAAGCAAACGAAAGAAAAAGAATGTAAGGCAGGAATAATTTCTGCTTGGTTTAAACAAAGGCTGAAGGAAACGTTCCATTTCATTCTGCGAACCTTCGTTTTTCTCGTCCAAACTTCCAGTCCAAAATTCCAAACATACATAAATATTTAGAACATATAACACTTGTAAAAAACTCTCATACTACCTTTTCTTCCGCGATCAAGCAATTGAAATAAAGGGAAGGTTGGAGTGCATTTGATACAACTGTGTCCCTAATGTTTAAGTTAAAATACGACTAGTATCTGGCCTCTTCTCCTCAGTGACCGTTTATATGGAATTTAGGGAGCACCCAAAAACTCACGTACCTACATACTAAGGCTCTTTCTCTGGGTGCCCCTCTTGACCACAGAAAATGCTGAAACATAACTCTCTCGTCTCTACTTGTGAAAGAATTTGGACACTGTAGTGACCAAGCAAATAGCAAATGATGCCAGTGGTAAATGTCCACTCGCAAAAAAGGCATTTACCTATTTACTCATGCATTCCATAATGAGTAAATGGATAAACATCGTGCTTGTCACAGGAATTCGTGCCAATGATTAGTTCTAGGAAACGTGCTTAACAGAGTGACAAATAAATTCAATATACATACACATTCTTCCAGTATGACTATATTTTTGTTGCAATTGCTGTTCCAGTGAAGAAAGACATTCAACTGACCACCGCCAACGGGAGGACTTGGAGTTTCGAACCAGACGTTCTACACAATAAAGGAGAATAATTCTATTGTTTGTTGGTGTCACGTTTGTCACTGGTTCACCTTTTCTAACAAAGAAAACAGCGTCAATTTTTGTGTTGTTTGTGAATTCAGTTGAAGTTCACTTCTGGTATTCTATCACATGGTCTACAAGAACTATATTTCAGAAATATATATTTGTGCTAGCCTATAATTAGTAAATTGGTGACAAAGTGTAATTCTTTTCGTGATTATGACAATTTCTTGCATATTTTCATGTCACGATGAGAACTACAGCAGTTTACGGGAAATAAAGCGAAACTAAAGCCTCATGTTTGTGAGTATTCATGCCCCTGGCTTTGTAAAGAAAAGTGTATTTACTTAGGGCCAACTCGGGAAGATGGGAGAAAAGGGGATTCATATGTAAACCACGAGAAGTTACTGAAAGAGAAAAAAGGGGGAAGAGGATTGAGAAAGAACAAATCTAAGGCTAAAACAAAACAAGATTCAAAATCTGCCCGTAAAAAATGTGCCTTCCTCAGTGTTACATCAGGCGTCGAGCAGTCTGGTAATAAAACCGCGTTCCCAATGCTCTGTCTACTTCGATCTCTTTCGTGCTCTTTCCTTAAATCCAAGAATGTTAGTGATTTCACTCTTTCCTTGACCATCTACTTCACCACAAGTTTGCTGATCTGTTCTCCCTGCATGATAGCTTTTCCCTTCTCTTTTCCCCTAACTTGAGGCAAAAAAACAACGAAAGCCTAGTAAAAATCCTTTATTTCTATGCACGCTCTTCTAAGCCCCGGCACCATTGCAATGGGAACCTAAAAAAACTGTTTTGTTAGAACTGCATACAGTTTCCTCGCAGGGCGTACTTTTTTAGTGTACCAGATTACCCTGGTATGTTTTATATGAAAGCAGTTAATATAGCGACGGGACATCCATGTGTTATATTTGTTATTGGGATTGAAAACTCCTTGTGATTGCTAATACTACTATTCCACTTCTCTGATCTTCTGGGTTCTTGCCAGTGTGAATAGTAAAAATGGAAGATAGTAAACTCATCTAGTTTTATGTTGGGTGACAAGTGAGAAGATCATTATACTCGGTGTTTTAAAGAAGCCCCGTCCCCTATTTCATTTTTACTCTGATTTACTGAACGTTCCGTATGAAAAAATATTATAATTCATTTTAGCGTTTGAGAATACTGTCCCTCGTCAGGATGAATCATCATTTTAGGGGAATGCTTCTTCTTCTTCTACATTAAAATTTTTAATGTAAAACTACGTTGCTGTGATTTCAACTGACGATGCAAGGGGAAATTTATCCTCTAATGCTAATTTGATCTGTATGAATCATGGCTAAGTTTTTATGCTGTAAACTTGAAAAGATTTCTTCCAAACTATATTAGAAACTAAATTCTAAACTGAAGACGGAAGGAAAAAGTCTCAGTTTTTATATTTCGTGCTTAAACAATTGACTTTATATGGTTATACATGTACTTGTTAGAAAAAGAGTCTTTATAGCACCTTTTGACTAAACCTGAATGAGTTTCAAAAAGAGTGTAAAAGGGACACCTTACATTATGGAAAGTGAATAAAAAAGTACATGGGAAATGAACATGTGCTTTTCATTTCATTTTTCTCGAATTCGTCGTGGTAGTGGGCTCGTTATGTTGCAATCAACGAATATGCTATAGGCACGTAAGGAGTCATCAAAACCTAAGAAGATGAGTTTCTCATCGTGAAACTTTTATAAAACTGAAAAGAATTACTTATTTGGACGCTACTTTTATTAGGAACAGTCACATCACCATCCCCTGATCAACTGTGGGAACTTGTGCCATTATATTAAATTTTACTCTTGCTGTAATTCGAAATGAATAGGTTTCTTGCGTATCTTAAACGCAAACAGAATTTTTAAAATCCCTTGAAAATGCGTATACATTGAAAAATAATCCTTGAACAGAAGGCATTGGCCAAACCAAAGTAAATCAGATTTTGCATCCTGTAAAACCCCGTTTTACGATTTGAATCGTATAAATTATGTTATAATTGGACCATACGCAATCATTTTGGTTTTAAGGAGTCTCTAATGTCGAGATATCAAGTCCCTTACTGCACGAAAATAATTTTTCATATTTTCCCAATGACTTTTCATCTGTTTTGCTTGCACTAGTTTTCAGCTACTTGAGGGAAAATGGCGGAAAAGTTATTAAAGGGCACTCAAATAGTAATTTCAACCTCGTCATAAATCTATTCCCATATTGAACCCATTTGAAAAATAGTTGGCTACAAGAATGAAAGGTTATTTTCCTTGTTTGTTCCCAATGTAACCAGTGCCCTGCCAGCAACTCTCACCTTTTCATGAACAAAGAAGAACAAAAGTGTTAAAAAGTGGAATGAAAACTTTGTGAGTGGAAATAGTTTCTGAGCAATGATAAAACCAAGACACTTTTCTCCTCTGCTTCTGCTGTAACTAAATTATCACCTTCAATCCCTGCAGAATATACACTTATTATCAAAAGCCATATTATAAACATACATATATAGAAGAAGTTGGTCCAGCAATAAGAAAATTTGCTGAGAAGTTCTTCTCTTACGATATTAGTAGACTATTTGTTAACTTCTCAGGAGATGGTGAAAGGGAAAACCCAAATGGTGCTTCCGATCATAACAAGCTGCTGAAGTGTGTAACTGCCGAAATCATTAATGAATGAATAGCACAATGTTGCTCAAACAAAAGTACAGTAGCGATCGTGCCAGCCGCAGAAATAAGAATGGGAAAAACAAGAGTCCTACAAAAAGTTAACAGTTCACGGTAAGTAAACATTTTTTCCTACTTTCCCCAAACTTTCTCATATTATTAGGTATTTCTATTATTATGATTAGATTCGCACTTCTTATAGGGACGCAAGTAATATGCCAAACAATAAGACTAGTCAGTTGCCCATGAAACACTAAAAATTAAATGGTTGAAGAAATGCTAAAGAATCAGAACGTTGTTATTATTACTCGAAGCGAGCTAATTTTTCTGTCAGTTGCTGATGTGTATCCTCGTGTGAAACTTTTGCGTTCAACAAACCGCACTGATAACTATAATGAGGTAAAGGTCTTGATTTAATGGGGTAGACAAGTTCGAGCCAAATATGACGAGGCAATCGTTATTATCATTATTACGTTATATTAGCATTCTTTTACTTTCACTCATCTTCTTAGGGCCAGCACTAACCGCAAAACTACTCCAATTCTCCTTCTACTGCAACATGCTAATGAATAGTGTATTTTAGATAGTTTCAGGGCATTATCCCAAATGCTTTGGAAAATTACGAATTTTTGTTAAATCATAAGCATTGTATGACGATTTGTCGAAAAACTTTCACTTTCTCAAAAGTCAAGTAGAGAGCAAGACTTGTTGAAAAGTAATGTGCTGGATACTAAAGTGTCTGCTTCAATCTCGGAGTTTGAAAGCAGATAAATGATTTTAGAGTCACGTATTCAATTCCCACGTTTACTCTTGAAAATTCACAAAGATAAGTTAAACGATTGTAATATTATTTCGCAAAAAATCTGTAGACACTTAATTTTTTAACATAGTATATACGTAAGGACGCATATACATTAAAATGTTTAGACGGTCCAAAAAAGATCCCAAAACATCAAACATGATTGAAGAGAAAATTCAGAGTTCGAAAAGTAAAACATTTCACCTTTCACCAACTGATAAAGTAAGTTATGTTTCCTTTCAAGAGTTGTTCTTCTGGTCTTTTAGCTCGCACTTCTGGTGGATACTACACTGCAACAGTAACCCAGGATGGAAGGGAGTTAGTCATTAGTTTCCTCATTAGATCAGAGTTCTTTCCTGATTTTTTTAAAATTATTTACTGCATATATCAAATGGTTATACTTAAAAAGTAAGCATTAATACAAACACCAACAACATTGTGGTTGTATAATTGGTTTAACAAAATAATTTTCTCGGTTAAGGTTATTACATTCATAGTGTAGAGAATTTCAAAGGGAATTGCCTCGACGATGCAAGGAAACGTTATGAGTTTGCAATCAGTGACGAAGATTTTCAGGATTCAGTTATGCTTGTATTAAATATTTACAAAAAGCAGATTGTACACAAATAACTTCATGTAATATACAGTACGAAAAACAGGTAAGGAGTATTGATGATGCTGTAAGATTTTCTCATAACTATTGCCCTCAAAGAAGTCAACAACTGGAAGTGTGACCATTTTTAGTTAAATTTTCAAAATTTTAAGAGACTTAATTGTTTATGTGCTCCACTAAATATTCCCGCATTTTGTTTTAAGATTTGTGCATTATTCAAAACAAAATGGCTTACGAACGAAGATAATCTGCAAATAGCAACAAAGAAACAACTTGTACGTAATTGCATACACTGTCGTTTCCTCCTCAATGAATGCATGCATAAACTATTAGGAATTAGAATAGTTTAAAAAAAATCAAGATGTAGTTAGGCGGGTCTTGACGTTTTGCCAATATCATAAACCGGTTTGCACAGATTTCCTTCCAGATAACTCAATTATACATACATTACTCAGGTAAATATTTACGTATTCAAGAAAAAACCAGGCGCAAATATTAAAAAAGAACAAATGGAATAAGTGAACCGGATTTAACTAATTAGCAAACCATGTCCGTCATTTTTTCTTAGTTTTTTGTTGCTATGTGATTCCTAGAATTTGATTATTAAATATCATTTAGTGAAGAAAAAATTACTGCTGGGAGTAAATTAGGAATTCTGTGACCGTAGAATTTTTACACTTTCAGATTGCAAAAACATAACTCGCCTAACTTTTTTAAAAGTGAATTCTTTCTTGAAAGCATTGTCAGTAGCCTGGTACATGTGGTTAGCCGTAGAGAGGATTTTTTGTACGTGAAAAATATGCCCATTTTGTGCAGCTGTTTCTGCAAAAAGACAAGCAAGTTAAAGAATGTACTCTTAAAAGAAGTACTTTTGCGTATGGGAAGAAGTTCAATGAGAAGAGTGCTTCCTTAATAATGTCATTCGCCACGGGAAAAGTCTTTACGTTAGACAAGCAGCATTTTTTCATTTTAATATTTTAGGTAGCCTACATTAGCTCGTCGGCATCTTTTGTGTGTGTTGGCTCGTTTCTATGTTGCTTCTTTAGAAGCTTTATGGATTACAGACATGTCGGTTGTGGTCGAACTGGGGATAAAAGAGACAAAACAAAATAGTTACGGTGAAATCATCATTGTTTTCTTCATGCTACAAAGAAGATGTTTGTTGCGGCTAGAACTGATTCCTCACATGTTAATACGAGAAAGCATAAAATGCTTTTGTGTTTCTCTTGTAAAGGCACTTGTACAGAAAGAAAAAGCTCATAGTAAATTCTTGGTTGGTTTCAACTATACAGATATTTAATTCTCAGGTCTTTACGTGTAAGTGTGAATGTAATAATGTTGTAGCAACAGGGTCTTATTTTGTGGCAATGTGGTGTTTGGACGGTAGTTTAGGATTTTTTTCTGTTCTGAGAGCCAGAATCTCCAAAAGTATTTCTATTTTTGTCAACCGAGAGGGAGACGAAACACTTTTACCATAAAGTGCACATAAAACAGTATCTGGAGTACTGAGGTATGCGTAATCCCTTTCACTCCACATCCCTCTCAAAATACCACACAAGTTGGGATACATACAAGGAGACCTTGTGGCTTTGTCATTTGTTCATTTCTAAATAAAATGTTCACTATTCTTTGGTCTTCAACTTCCTCTTCTGGTGAAATAATGACATTGATAATAATACAAGAAACAGGGAAAACTCCTGAAATACTTACACTATAAGACTTGCTCTCTTCGCAGGTTTACAAATAACAGTCAAGAAAAGAAAGTAAAAAATGCCTGGTATGACTCGTCTAATGAGTTGATGGTGACTTTATTCAAAACTACAAAAAATAAAATTAACATTGTCAGGTACAGTTTTGTAGAGAATTTTAATGTGTTTAAAATTTAGCAAACAACGAAGAATGAGGGCCATGAGAAATTTCGTAGGATATCTTTTTCTTTAGGTTCCTCATGAGCACTTTTCCCGAAGACTTTCCAACTTCCGTCGAAATTTTGGTCCAGTTTTGCTTCAACTGTCGAAGAGTTTTGGACTCTTTCTGTAAGGAAAAGTAGCGACGTTTACATATTGCCCAGAATTTTTCGATGGGTCGGAGATGAGGGACGTTAGGAGGATTTTCCGCCTTCTCTACGAAACTCATCTTCTGTCTCAAAAAATTTGCAACATCTTTCTGGTAGTGGCAGGTTGCCAGGTCGGGCCAAAATACCACTTGGTTCAGAGAATGATGCTCCATGATGAAGGGAATCATAATTTTCTTCACGCACTCCTTTAAGTACACGTGGCTGTTCATGGTACCTTTGGAAATATAGGGCTTCGAAACGTTTCCGAATTGATCCAAACATTGCCAGATGAGAAATTTCTTTGGAAATTTTGAGGAACATTTAATTTTTTCCTTTGTAGGTACAAGTTTAGGGTCTACGCTATGGAAAAATTGACGAGTTGGAGTTTCTGATGGATCCTGAGCGATGTAGGTTTCGTCGTCCATCACGACGATTTTTCTCAGAATTTTTTTTCTCAGTAAAGGGGCACGTTGAGAAAACGTGACCTGCTGAGCGTTAGTTTGTTTGGAAGCGGTTTTTTTGGTCCGAGCTCGAATCCCCAACTTCCGAACCTTCACATCGAGTAAGGTTTTAGGATTTACTCGAAGTTTTGTAGCCACTGCTTTAATTGTAGTTGATGGATGCTTCTCAAAAGCACGTTTCACGGCTGCTACCTTCTTGGGGGTCATAATTTTGGGGATACGACCTTTGATGACCTCAATTTTTCGTCTGCCAGACGCGTCGGCCTTTTTCATCCATCCTCTGATAGTTTGATATTTAAATCCTTCACTTTTAAAAAAATTCCACGTCTTTTTCTTATCGCGTTTAAACTCGTTTTTGTACTTTTGTACAACGCGAACAGCTAACTCTTCACTTTCCTTCCGGTTTAGTTGATTTCGAACCATTTTGTAAACCACGAAAATTGCACTCCACGCACTAAATCGAATGCACTATTGAATGAAAAAAATTACAACGTGATAGCAATAATCATATGGAAATGGTAAACAAACAAAAACATTAGACGAGTCAAACCAGCCTATTTTTACAAAAACACAGATGAGTAGTACTTGTAGTAATGAAAGCAAATTATGCAATAAAAGTTGCTGAAGATCCGAAATGTGTTGTTAATGTTATTTCATTTGGTTAAAAACAGTCTCAGCAACGATATGGTACATACCTAACTAAATTTAAGTATATATGCATCGTACATCATATCAGAATTTGTGCTGTAATCACATTCCTTATCAAACCTAAACTGATACTATACGTTGCCACTTTTGTAAACTATGCAGTGTGTCTTCATGATATTGAGAATGTAAAACAGGCAATTTAATTCATAAAAGTGTTAAACTGTTTCATAAAACAATGGACGCTTATTATAATCAGCTAATAGGGCACGAAATAATATATCGTAATAGTTTGGGCAAGGATACCGTCGGTCGTCTTGAACGTTACAAGTATGATGGAGGAAAGCGTGAGGGTGCCATTGTTGAGGTTTTTTACAAATAAATTTTGTATTTGGTATTCATTTCTTTGAATAAAAATGGTATCTCAATTCTGATAGACTGCCGGTCAAATTTATTGGATTAAGATGCATGAAATTTTACCCGTAAACTTTCGACAGTGGGAAGCATATGATCGTATCATAGAGCTTCGGATCCAAGACAAACACCACGTCGAAATTAAACCCGGAAAACTTAATCAAGGCCACCTATGTATGTTTGAAGGTCATACCACTTCCACAGATGAAACTAAAAGTGCCATGGAAACTATAAAGTTTACAATCCGAAGTACAGATGAAACTGCAAACATTCCAAAACTTTACAGTGTTTCAAACCATGATGTTAAGTCAGCAGAGGAAGCCAAAATTTATTCAAGTTTAGCGAAGTCAGCCACTACGACTACCAAGCGCGAAACAAACGGTATGATTTTTTTTAATTATTCAATTTACTAAAATAACCATAACAATTTCATTTTTAAAATAAGGCGAGTCTTTCAGTACAGACGCTCGAACTTGGCCCCCTCTACCGAGTATAAATCTACAGCCAGCAACAAAACATGCAGCATTATGGAAACAGAAAGTTCTGGAATCCGAAATTGATCCTCCTTTTCATCATTCCTCTGATACAAAATCGGCTACAACCAAGCTTACCAAAAAAGACACAACTGATGACTTTCTCCAAAGTTCACCAGAAATTTCAAATACTCTCTTGCCAACCAATACTTCGGTGGGAAAAGTATCCGCTGGAAATTCAAACGTTACAGTAAAGGAAGAGGGTGAAAATCTTATGTCTGATTTTATGGATAAGCTAAAATCAATTACTAAAGAAAGTGCGGGAATACAAGGGAACAATAATTCCTGCTATATGGATGCATCCCTCTATACCTTGTTTGCTTTCAATTGTGCTTTAGACTACATTATTTCTACGGACGAAATGGAAGGTAAAACTGTCACTAAAGTATCAAGTTCGGAAGCCTGGAAAGCGAAAAAGATTTTACAAAACTTCGTTCGTAGATTACGAAAAAATCATTTCGTACCCTATGAGAGTGTAAACGAGCTTCGCATTATTTTTTCAAATGTCTACGGTTCTGCATACCGTTCATCTTATATGGGTACAAAACCTAAAGAGATAATTGATATGAATTTATCAAGGTTGTCTAAAGAACGCCAAATTATGCAATCTTTGATTTTTTTAGATGCGGAAGAATTTCTCCTACATTTATTCCAGTTTCTTGGAGTACCCCAACTATTCAAATACAATAATGATGATGGGGACCACATTCATCAAATTTTCTTACCTGAGGGTTGGGATGAGACAAAGAAACGACCATATTTCCTTCTGGACACTCTCTTGGAACAAAGTTTTCAAACGTCTCAAGTTCTGCTAGTGGGCATACCTAATTGTTTTATTGTAAAACTTCCAGTTTCCAATGGAGCCCTTATTCCATGTGACGGTGTAGTTCCAAATTTGGCGATAGGACATGCAAAAATCCAAGCTAACTATTCCAAAACAAATAACCATCGTAATTTACATTTATTAGGCATTATTCTCCTCCGAAATAATCATTTTGTGAGCTTAGCAAGAGTAAATAACAATGGTGATACGTGGGCTTTTATGGATTCTCGGCCGACAACAGGTCATCCAGAAATAAAACTCATATGTGACATTAAGCAATGTATTTCAGAGGCAGTCGAAAAGCTTCGGAGCTTCCCCGAGGCTGATCTTACCGTGGAAGATTATGACCTACCTAATGGATATAAACTTTTTCGGGACTGTTACATTTGCATTTACACTAACCAAGAATGATTTTTGTTTAAATTTTACATTGTGCATGATTCATATTTGTAACTGCGCAGTAATGAATAAAACGAGTACAATTTATGATTGTGGTATAAGTTGACAACATCCTATCTACACGACACTGATTACGATTAGTGATTACAAAGGTATCATAGCATGGCACAGCCTGATAGTGAAACGAGTAGTGTTGCATAATAATGACTCATGCAACTGTTTTACACAACTTAGTCTGGGTTCAATCGTGGGTCTAAATTAGATATCCAGCATAAAAATGGGTGGAATATTCAGTATCTTTAGGAATTATCAAAATGATAGGATTTCACTAGAGCAAATTCAAAGGAATGTGCTTGACTTCTTGTCAAATGACGATTTCTCATCTAGTTCGTGATGTTATAAATTTTAAATGTCATTAAAAACAACTATGTAATGAATTTCACTATATATTAAATTTAATATTTGTAGACCCTCATGAACTTTTCGGAGATGGTGTTAGATACCACGGATATTCAAGTTTGGAGCAGTTTATCAAAAATATACCCCAGACACTCTCAAAGGAATACGATATAAGCCATGATAAAATTATCAGCTTAGAAGTCAACGATCGTATAGTTTTGAGAGAAAATCCCTTAGTAAAGGGTATCTTAGTTGGGGATGAAGGGCGCAACCAGTTTTCGCCTACTATACGTTACCTTCTCGATCCAGGACCACGGAGAAATTTTTTTCTGCTTATTTATAGGTTTTGGAGACGTACCCTTAGAGGAGGGGTATTTGCTAGAGGGGAAAACTTGGAGTGTCTATACAAAAAAGTGGTAACCGATACGTCTGAAGTTCAGCTCGAGAAAGTTTATCTGAGACGACTTCTCATTGAAAGTGAAAGTACTCAAGCCGCTGAAAATTCTCCGACAATCTTCAAGGGAAATGATGAAATAGATGATGACCATAAAATCCAAGTTTCTTCAATCCAAGCCAACCAAATATTGCCTTCAGATTTCCTTGTTTATATAGGTCAGTTTAAAGGGATTCATGGATGGAATAACTCGTGCTACATGGACGCTCTCATATTTTGCATGTTCTACAGCACGAGAATATTTGACGATATCGTAAGGACCAAAGAACATGACGACAAGTTTTCTCGAAAAACACGTCGAATCTTAAGGAAGGACATAATAGCCCCGCTTCGAAGTCAAATGTACTGTCCACATGTAAATACGACGAAATTACGAAACCACATTGGACAGATAAACGACTCCGTGCTTGGATCATTTATGGATGTGGAGGAGTTTTTCTATCTTCTCTTGCAAGATATACTAAAGGAAAAAGAGTTTATCCATTATGCTGGTGAAAACGAAGAGGATGACTGGGGAGACTTTATGCATTTAATGTGTATCGATGAAAACGACAGTTCAAACACGATCACTGTACAGAAAAACGTAGAGGTCAGTTTCCTCCAAATAAATAATGTCAGAATGAAGCATGTACCACACCCCGCCTTTATTCTCGGAATGCCGCGAAGTGACAGGAAATTAGTAAATTATAACTTTGTTATACCAAACTTGGAGCTGAATATTTCCAGGTTGATGGAAGAAGGTAAAGTAATTTATAGAAGCTGTGAGTATCGAAATTCAGGTTTCATTGAATTGTAATTTTACTACAGCCATTTGCGAATGCGGATCTGTTGCTTCCTGTGAGGTTATATCAACTTTACCAAAACCTCAGCCATTATGTGATACCTGTAGACCCAAGTTTTATTCTGACGACAAGATTGTATCTCGAGAGAGAATGAAACTATTGGGAATCATTTGCATACGTGGGGCGCATTTTACGGCCCTTACTTTCTCTCAAAGTCTTAAAACTTGGCTTTATTTTGATTCCATGGCTGGAGGATACCCGGAAGTAAATTATTTCTGGCTTACTTTTATATTGATTTACGATGATAGTCTTAAATTATATGTTCAATATTTATCTAGGTAACTTCAGTTAATGAATTGGCAGAATGGTTGGAAAAACTGTCTGACAATCAGGATCCTTGGAAATATCAGGAAAATGAAATACCAATTCCGATCGAACGAGCTATTAAAGATGGGCATTGGTGCATTTACGAACCAATTGTTTTTAATTAGATTTATTAAATATTTAAACTCAATATTTTATTTTTGAAACAAGTTATTATGGACAGTAAATACAAATATAAGCATCTCGAAACAATTTATAACCGTTTGGAAGTCTCATGTCCTTTACCCTATCAGGTAACGTATTTTCCAAGTTTACTTCCGCTTTCCTGATACATTCAGGCACATTCTCTACAACTTCAGTTAGCGGCTGATGACCTGCCGGATTTGAGTCCATAAAAATCCACATTCCCATATCGTCTAAGCTGGTTCTGGCCAACGCAACAAAATGGCTATTTCGTAATAAAATTATAGCTGACAAATGCATATTTATGGATTTTGGATTTTTTCCCTTCACTTCGGTTATTCGGCATAAGTCAAGGGTTAAATTTGGGACAACTCCATCGCAAGGAATTAGTTTACCATTAGATACTGGTAGTTTTAAAATGAAAGCGCTTTTGGGAGTTTTTTCGAGCAATACTTCGTAAGATTTAAAACTGTTTTCGAGTAATTGTTGCAATTGCAGAAAGGATGTTTGGTGAGACTCGTCCCAGTCCATAGGTAAAATAATTTGATGAATGTAATCCCCTCCATCGTTATTATAATGGAAGAGCTTGGGTGTCCAGAAAAGTTCAAAAAGTGACTGAATGAACTCTTCGGCATCTGTAAAAGAAAGAAATTTACTTTTGGACTTATGACAGAAGTTTTAATAAATAATTTCAATTACCTTTATACTCTTTAGCATAACTGCTGTCAAATTTTTGGACAAATAGGTCCCTTAACATTTTTAAGTTTTTTGCGGGAACGTAATAATTTCTCCTCCATTCATTAAGTATCTCTTGTTGCAAAATAACTTTGGCCTTTTGTTCCACAATATCAGTTTCCCACTCCATCCCGGAAATGACAGTGTAAAGATCTTTATTAAAAGCAAACAATGCGAATATAGATGCGTCAATGTAGCATGAGTTGTTCATGCCCTGAATCCCAACATTGGATTCAGGTTTAAGTAGTTTATCTCTGATTCCATGACCAATATTTACGTTCTTTGTCTGTCCAAGATCAATCAGGTCTTCATCATTATCGAAAACGGGACGGGAGTCGTTAACGGGAGTAACAGAATCGATACAGGGAATTTTCACGGGAGTTTTCTTTTCGGAATTGATAATGGGACTTTGTGCAGAAGCTGCGATTGTGTTTGTTTTAACTGCCTGAACTTCCAACGATTGGCGTTGGTAGTGAACTGGTTGTGGCGCACAGAACTTCATCCAAATTTCTAAATGCACGATGTCTTCTCGGAGGACTACGTTTCTGTTCCCCGGAGGTAAAGTAACGTAATTTGGAAAGTCAAAAGTTGGCTCATCCTACGCGTGTAATAAATAATTAAACTTGAGACGAGATAAATAAAATAAATAATTCCATTTTCAATACTAATTTACGAATTGAACAATGTAGTAGACTGCATTATCACTAATACTTTCTACTCTTCCAATAGGTGGACCGAAATTCTCCT
Source organism: Lepidocyrtinus dapeste (assembly GCA_036850885.1). Classification (NCBI taxonomy): domain Eukaryota; kingdom Metazoa; phylum Arthropoda; class Collembola; order Entomobryomorpha; family Entomobryidae; genus Lepidocyrtinus; species Lepidocyrtinus dapeste. The sequence goes on from JAANSQ010000058.1 coordinate 46,478, forward strand.
TTCTGTAGTCCTGCGATTTCCACACCACCTGATCCCCAGTTTTGAACGTTCCATAGTTACGTCTACGAAAGTAAGTGCCATTGAACGAATAGTATTCCACTGGACGCAAAGATTGGTTGAAGCTTTTAAACAATATGTTTTTGCAATCTATGACTGTAGTTTCTCCGAATATTTCATGAAAAAACCCAGATTTCTGAAAATTATTATTAGTTACATAGCTTAAGGACTTGGTCATTTTTAATCTGTGTAGGTTTTACGCTTACCCGAATGTAAGCCTTGTGTGAACGTAAATTTGTATCGAATCCGTAACCCTTTAATATTCCTTCTTTGATGACTCCATGGTCATTTGAGTAGTAAATGTGCTTTCCTATTAACGCTTGATACATAAAGCCATCCGGCAGGCCGTATGCCATTTTTTCGAAAATTATTTGGTAGCTTTTGTTTTCCACTTTTAGTTAGTTGGTATGAAACCATGAAAAATAATGATGATGTTACGCAAGGTATGGTCTTGTCTAAATGAATAATTTTGCAAGATAAGCTTTTGGTTTATTTGTCATTCTTATCTTGTTTTGTAAAATGACTCAGCATTATTTATTTGATACATACATTACTGGATATATCAACTGCGCAAAAACTCCTTGAGCAACTCTGGGTCACCTTCCAATCCGGATAAGTCAAGTCCGTCAAGACGTTCGCTGACATCATCTTGAAGATCCTCTTGGTTTAGGTTCCCATCATACTCTTCATTGTCCGACATTGCCACGATCTGCCGCACTCTCCTTTCATACTCCTTTTTATTCTGAAGGTATAGCAAATTCGCTTCTCCGTTAGCCGGTGAGTCAGGGTTAGGGTCTCCCAACATGGATTGTATGGAGCAAAGAACTGCAGATGCATCATACACCGACTTCCACTTTTCAGGTTTTTCCAAAATATCCAAGCAAATTTTTCCATTGGGGTATACATTTGGATGATACATTCTGGAGAAAAAAAACACCGTGGGTGGCTTGCTTGGGTAATCTTTAGGAAATTTTAACTTCAGTCTAAATGTGCCCCCTTCAAATGGAGTGTCCCCAGGTCCGCAAATAAGACCATCCCACTCAAATAAATCGTCCCCAGAGATATCCGCACTAACGCCTGGTGGAGGGTCTTTTCTTATTTTTCTCAAATCCGACTGTAACCGTTTTAGGGCCATTATGCAACACAAAGTTAATGCTAATTTATACTTGCTCGCCTTAATGACAAATGAAACGTTTTTGTGTGACATCATGTTATGAAGTAAAATTGTTTTTAATACGAGATAATAGAGATAAGACATGATAAGCTGTTTGCATTAGAAACAGGATGCATAACTTGAAAAAATATTGCGCAAATGTAGATTTGTTTTTTCAACACTAGCGATTATCCACGAAATGGAGAGAAACTGAATAAATTTTTGGCGGACAATTATTTTTCCCCGTTACAAGTAGGTGGTGCTTATACTAAGACGGGACACCAGTCCATGTCCATGTTTCCCCACACCTGCAGTGCATGTTTGGACAGCCAGCATTCTTCTCCACAACTACATTGCAACGAGGACACCGCATCCATTGTCGAGCGATTAGCCTCCGCTAAAATGTCATAAAAATTAAATTATTATCCTAAAACACTTATTGCGAAAAAATTAAATCCTTCTTAAGTAAATTACGCTTATTTCAGCTTCGCTCATTTGATCATTAAGCCTTTGTTGTTGCCTATTTGCATCGTCGGCAATTGCCTGTCGGTACTCCTCACAAGTTCCGTTATGAAGGACTTTACACGCTACGCAACTTCTAGCGTTGCAAATGGGGCAAACGAAAATTCCTTCAGTTCCCTCTACAATACAAAATCCCTTACAGTTTGCCGTAAGACAATGAAACACACCCTCTATAGTTGATTCCGCTTCGCGAAGAGACAGTTCCTCGAAATGTTTTTTGTATTCGGCCTCAGTGGCAAGCTAAATATTTTATCCTCAAATTATTTTTGCTGTTTAACCATAGTATAACTTATTACTCTAATTTATTTTACCGTACCGCTCGAACCTCACTGGTTTTTAGAGGTTCCGCGCATGAAAAATCCTCCTTGACAAAAGGGCAAATAACCTCAGCCGTTTCACTGGACTCAATATGTGCGCGCAAACAGTTTCTGTTAAATGGGTTTAAATTAAGCATTCGAGCAAGTGTATATAGCATTAGTTAAAATTTATAGAAGGCTTTAAACTTGTCTAACTTGCAAAACATATGAAGACAATCTTTTAAAACCACTCCCTCACCAACGGGGATTTCCTCATCTAAGCAAATTTCGCATGGAATCTCACACCGATTTTCAATGATTGGCAGGTTGTCTAAGTGATCAATAGCCTCATCTCGTGTCATACCCTCTGTTTGAACTAGCTCATCAATAAGTGAAGCTTTATGCGCCCACCCAGTCATCTTTTCTTCTTCTGAAATTGCTAAACAATCCAGCTTATTTCTAAGGTTTCCACCTTCGCCCTCAATGTTCTCTGCTGCTGTGGCTATTCTTTCCAGATAATTAGCGTAAATTTCATCAGATACCAGCTAGTATATGTATAATAATGGTCCACGTTACGAAAATTAAGAAAATATTTGACATTCGTATTCTCAATCGTAATTTCTTACAAATTCTAGTAGCTCGTGTGGAATATAGCCCTCACATTTGTACACAGTTAGGGGAGCGCTGCAACGCACTCCCTCAGTCATTGTGAGCTTAACTTGTTTCCTGATACATTTCCTGGAATATTACCAAACACAATTAAAGATTTTTGTTAAATATTTTTCTTTAGGCACTAACATCTACTTACAAGCATAAAGAATGCCTACATCCAGTTAATTGAGTCCCCCCATAATCCTCAACGGAACGTTTGCACAGGTAGCAGTACATCTTGTTTTGCTGGAACGATGCCCTAGTTTCAAATACTGTTTGAACAAAACGTTTTTGTTAATTGAGAACTTGTTATAATTTTCCACCGTTATGGCTGAAGGTGTGTTTCCAGATCAGCAAAACAAAAAAAATTTATCTTATCTTCCCTCAATGTGACTTTGATCGTGCGGTATGCACAAATGTCAAGAGACCTGACGCATCCAGATATTTATACAAGTGACTCACGCCACAAAAATGAATGTAATGAAGTATGAAACTTACGAGCACAAAAACAAGTTTCAAGTGGATCATGTATCTCTGATCGTCCTTTTATTCAAATGTACAAATAAGGAATACAAATTTAGGCATGTTTTTTAAATATTATACTCCACCAGTGCTTCTGAAGTTTGCCTGAATTACGGAATCTAGCAAAACCAAATCTTTGTTTAACAAATAGGATACTGGATATTAGGTAATTTTTTTCAGACGTAACCTACCCGGTTCAATTCTGTACTTGCTAAGGTTTTCGTTGTCCGCCAATCGCTTAGCCTTGTAGAATAGGATACAGTTAGCGGCACCTATTAGGTAATAATATACGTAAAGTTGAAAATCTCACTTAGTTAGATACTTTAAGTTACTTTAAATTTAAATAACCACTTGACTGAATAAAGAGGATCTATAATAAAAATAATAATAATTAGCGTTTAGTGATTCATATAGCCTGTTTTAATTTTACCTTCTCCTCGCCAATCTTCAAACTCATCCTTCAACCTCTTAACCGACCAGTCAGTCCTAGCTTCGATTTTGTATGTTTTCCCATCCAACGTTCTAATTTTTATTGGCAATTTTCCAGCACCAGGATTTACTCTTGAGCTTCCCCCTCCACTTCCTCTGGATGTTGATGGTTTAGGTGTAGGGGCACTTTGAGGAACTTCCTCATCTTCCGACGAGGAATCAGTGGGGTCCATAGTCTTGTTGTTTGTAGCAGAACACTGTAAAACGTTTGCTATTGTTCTGAGCCTTGCTTTGGCATTTGCTATTTGAGCTTCTGATGCAAATCATAAAGATAAAAGGTTTGATTAAGCAAACAATACTTGAATAAGAGGAAATAGTGAAGTAATCAGCTTATCTAAAAATTGAAACACGAATGCATGCATGCTTGTTCATTATATTCAAGCGATGTCGGCGTTTTGTGTTAGATTATGTGCAAAAATAATAATATTTGGAACAAATTAAACATTTTTCATCCATAGACGACACAATGGCCAACAATACAGAAATGGATATAGCTGTACCAAAGATGACCATGGCTTTGTGCAAATTGCCTCATCAAGACTGGCCAGTACCAGTTGAATCAATATCAAGTGTAATCGAGCAGATAAAATCGCCCGTTCGGATTCGAATTATTCATGAGGTAAAGCGTTCAAACTTTGATACAACATTTAAACCACTTGAAATTGAAAATTAAAACGATTTGTAAATTTTAGGAAGACAGAAAAAGATTTGAAAACTTTTTATGCAACGAGGAAACTCCTCTGGTAGGATTAGATAAATATTTCGTCCCGGGTGAATGGCTGGTTGTAAGAAATGAAAATGAACTTCCGTCAGTCGGAGAATTCGTTTTGTTTTACAAAAATGAAAGCATTGTACTTGGGAAAGTTCAGGAAGACAATGGGCTCAAAAAAAGTGAAACCATTCTTGTCAGAGAAACAACTGTAAGTACAATTGAAAAATTCAGACACACTAGTTTCATCAAATTATCTTAAATGCTCTCTCTCAGGTGGACAATTTAAAGAAAGAAGCACATGGAATTCCAATCCATGAAGTAATTTCTCTTCCAGAATTTTTAAAATTGCAAGAGGCAACCAGAAATATACAAGGTACTTTCATGTTCAGCTCTTTACAGGTCCTATGAATCTTTTGAATGTTCACGATTTAATATTCTTCCAGTGAATTTTGTGGTCAAACCATCCATGAATGGTTCTCGTGAACTATTTATGTCGTGTCCAGATAGGCCTCACAATAATGTCAAGACATTCAAAGAAAATTTAGCGGGTTGTCCTCCTGGTATTCAGGCGACTTGTACTACAGGGGAAGAAATCTGTCCTGATTTGGGGACAAGTAATCACTTTAAGAAAGAGAAGGCATTGACGAGGGAAAAAATAGAAGATTGCGAAAAAATGGACATTGATTATCCCCCGTTACCCGACAACGAATCGTCAAAAGAGGCTTGGATTACGCATGACTCAAAAGGGAGAAAGAGAAAAAATAAGAAACATCTGCCTTCGCCTTCTTCGGTGCACAAAGTTAACACGGAGCCAGTGAAAGTGTTTGGCGGATGCTTTCAACTTGTTCATGATTTGCATAATCAAGAATGTATGAAGATACACTTGAAATTATCAAGTAAATAATTTTCAATCAATCTTTAGATTAAGTTGAAAAGTCCTTCATGTAATATTTCAGGGAATGAAGTTCAAGTTGGTGATATGGTCATAGCCAAAACTGAATATCAAGAAGGCTTAATTGGTTATGTAACGGATACATTTAGCACAAATGAGAAATCCAAGAATTTTGTCGCTGTTAAATTTGTAAGTCAAACAGATTTCGGGACAGGATTTAATATTAATTTATTACATACATAATCTTAATAACTTTTGGATTTAGGATGAAGACATTTTAGAGCTGGGAAAGAACTTTCAGGTGGAACACACTGATTTACTGGACCATGAGAAGATACATGACTTCTGCCAAAAGAACTTTGTGCTTATTGAAATGAAAGACTTGGTAGGGGACAAGAAATCTTCCATATTTGAAATTCACTCCGGATCTAACCGTCGTTTGTCGAAAGAGGGTATAGACAGCGTAAAATTTGATGTTGATTTTGAGGCTAATCGCGTAGAAGAGTTTCACGAAATTCCTATAGATTTCGATTATGGTAAGTAGCAGAGGCGATTTGAAAATTACTGACTGATTATGATAATGGTTATGTTGTTATCCTTTTAATTTAGCCAAACAGAAAGGAAAAATGAATAAGTTGGGAATACATGGAAACTACCACTCGTGCTACGCGGACACTTTCTTTTTTGCTCTTTTCAGCGCTTCTTCTTTATTCGATGAATGTCTTTTGACAGAATATAAGCTAAATGCCGAAGATTCAGAAGCGTGGAAATTTGCTATCCGCAAAATCATAATGTATGATATTGTGTCGCCACTTAGAATGCGTTATAGGGTGAAGTGGGAGTCAGTTCAAAAGTTAAGAAGCATTCTTGCTAAGCATTTCAACCCTGCGTACAAAGCACAAATGATGGGCAAGTATAAAAGTTTATTGCCTAAATTACGAATATTTTATCATATTATGCTAAAATTCCCTTGTGTTCTCCCTCAGATGTGGAGGAATTCGCGCTTACTTTGTTTGAAAACGTTCTTCACTTGCCAGAATTCCTACGTTACCAAAATGAAGGAAATGATTACATCCACCAAATTTTCGTAAAAACTCGTCCTTCTGCAGACAATATTCCAGAACTCCAAACTTTACTGGAGGGTAGTTTTGAAATAGCAGGGGTGAAGTTAACAAAACAACCTCATCCAGCTTTCCTCGTAAAACTTCCCGTATCAAACGGGGAACCCCTTTTTAGTAAAGTTTATCCAAATCCGACAATATACATGCGGAAATTACTTGTACACAATGATAATGATGATGATTGCATGGATATGAATTTAAAGGCGGTTATTTGCCTCTCTGATAGTCATTTCACTTGTTTCGTGAATACTTCAGAGATCGGCTGGGTGTACCATGACTCCTTACCTGGATCAGGAAATATTCCGTACTGTACAGAAATAGGCGACTTGTTTACAATCGTCCATTCAGTTTTAGTAAATCATTTTGCATTCACACCAAACGAAGGCAGAGGTAAAACTTGCGGTCAAGATTCGGATGAACGAATAAAATGGGTGGCGAAACTTCTTCAAACCTGCTACATGTGCGTTTATGAGCCTTCAAAACCAGCAGTTTCAACTGAAACAACCCATGCAGGAGTGCAGGACACGGCCCTTTAAACCAGCCTTCTTGAAATCTTATGTGATCAAAAATATGTAACTTTAATGAAGTGAAATATTAAGTACTGCTGTCAGGAAACTTTATTTTATTTAAATGTAACAGACAACCACAATAGTAACATTTTAGAATAAACGATTCCCACTTAATTCCTCC
>JAANSQ010000059.1:0-53395 GCA_036850885.1 Lepidocyrtinus dapeste
CTTTGGACGGCCATTTTCATGTTAAGACTTTACGACACGGTACATGTCTAGTACTTTGTATGTTGCATTTGTAGGTCTGCTTCTGTTAGCAGAGCTAGTAGAACAACTAACAGAACAACACTAAAAGCATTACCTACATGCGTTTGTTTATTTGCGCAATATTAGAAGAGTCGAGTCGGCTTTTTCCTTTTTTTACACCTTTCCTTGCTCCGCATTTTCTCACTTTTTGAGTCAGTTGATGTTTTCAGCTTGGTTGATTCAGTTGCTTGTTGATTTGTTTAGTACTCTCAGTCAGTTGGTGATCCTTGAGAAAGTTTGAGCGTATTTTGCAAACATAAAAGTGTTCTTGAAGCGTTTGACTTGGTAGTTATTTTTGTTGTTTTAGTGTTTTGATACTTATAAAACACTCATTGAAGTAAATATTTCTTGACACTTCATTTCATTTACTTGATTTAGTCTCTGTTTGAAGGTAAGCAATAATAACTTTATTAACTTTACATAAACAAATTATTATCGAGTAGGATTTTAGGAAATCCTCATTATTCTGATATGATGGGCGATAGAGAGGTAGGAGGGGATGGAATTCGGTTTTAGAGTTTGTTTGGCTTCGTGTGTGAGCTTGACTTGATGTATCAACTATCCATGGTCAACACAAATGGAATTATTGTGGTTTTATTTATTTTAATTGTAGACTAGACAATAGCTTGTTTAAAAGATTTTGTTTTAATTTAGCAAGTTGCTTTTAAGTAATTTATGATAAATGAGAAATGACAGAGTCAAAATTTTCAGTGTTTACCTTACGCTAGGGAGGCGATGCCTTAAGCAATCACTGGACAAATCATGATGGGTAAACGTAGAGTGCATTCAAAAGTTGTTTCGAGTAAATTAACACTTGACTTGGAGCGAGTATAAGCTGGTTCAGTTAAATTGGAGTAGGAACAGCAAGTAATTTGGGTGCGTTTTGTTCATATTCGAGGTCATGTTTTAATTTAAAATTACTTTTTATTTCTAACAGGGCAAACTCAAATCCTAGACGGACAGTACACACCAGACAGACCCATCAGCACTGACCTGTTTAGTTGTCACCTACTTGAAGCTTTGAGTTAATTCGTTAACGGTGCAAGTTTGAATTCGTGCAAATTCCTACCAACCTACCAGTCCTAACTGACCAGCATCATGGAGTATAATTTTCGAATATCGGAGTTGTTTCCGCAGGAAATATCCATAGTTGGGAGTGACTTAATTCCAGAAAACTGTCCAGGGTTGAAGCATCTCGGACCTCAGTAAGTTTAAATTCTTTTCTATTTTCCTTTCATGCTACTTTCTCTCGAAGTAGGTGTTGTTAGTTGATTGTATTTGTTAAATTTATCATACAGATGAATCTCCAAATTTAGGCATAATTGTAGCCTTTTTACAAGAAAATTCAATTTAGAAACTTTTATTTTCTGTTGGCGCTTCACCAATTTACCAAAAATAATCCTTGGCTTTTTGATGCGTTTACTCTACCAGAATTGTATTTTTACAATTATTCTGAGCACGTCATGCCACCATGGCCATCCGCCATCCTCAATTTAAATTTTCATTTTCAGTCTGTATAAAACTTTTAGGTTCGACCTGATTCCTCATTTCACAGCTCAGTCGTTGCAAATTAAACTCTCGTTAATTTTTCATTAGTAGGCTGTGATAAGGTAGGTGGTTAAGCACGCGATGCGACACGTTGAAAACTATCTTGTTTTGGAGTTTTACACTGGGTTGGAATAATATCGGTTACTTTTTGCTTTAACGTGTCTTTACAAATCAGTCAAGTCAAGTCAAAGTGGGCAGGGGCAGCCGATACAAGTGATGCAATACATTAACTTTGCTTAGTCCGCTTACATCCACCTAATCTATTTGCCTCGCACTGGCTTGGCTTTGCTTTACTTGTCCAAAATTGTTAATGGTTGACCTTGACTGTGTGTACCAAGAGTTAGTCAGTTCTCTGCAAAAATATTCATGAAGATGAGGTGAACCAATGATGATGACACTATGTTATGAGCGTGTGCGGATTGGAAAATTAGGTTGGCTTAAGTAAAAGATATCTTCTGACATCAAGATTATGACAAGCTATTTGGTAACAGATTAGACAGGGAAATCTCCATCAAACTTAATGACAGAAAAGCCATTTGCCATTGTCCACCTCGGATTTTTACGTACACGTCTTATACGAAGTTATAAATAACTAACGTTCAACTTCTTGTGCCACCTCAACGTTTGCACTGGAGATCCTATTCCTTTTCGTTGTTTATTATCGGAGGAGGACAAAAATTTTACGATTATTACTCATGCATCCTAATTAGCCAGGCTTTCGAATTCGTTTCATAAATTGCAAATGCACACACAGCGCATAAATAGTCAAGATCCACCTGACCTGCATCATAATTTGATTTAGTTTCAGCTTTGATCTTAGACAAGCTCATTAGGTCTATAATGGCGCGGACAAGGAGACTAGAATCCGTGTAATTCTCCTTTTCTGGCTGGCAATTACAATTACACCTGTCCTCACTTGACTTTGTTTTTTAGGAGCATATAGCTCCTGTTTGTCTATCTTCAATCAGCATCACCCTATATCCCATCTCCTTCTCTAATTTATTTTTCTTTTGTTGAGCAGTTGAACTTTGTCAGTGCAAATAAAGTGAGAAGGTCAAATGGTTACTTTATTTGCCTGGTTCTTAAGGAGATTGAAAATCAGAAAGAATATCTCTGCGGCGCACTCCCTGCATCTTTCTGCAAGAGCTGCTTCGTTCCCCATTACTATATTTGATATATGATAATTTTTAATGAAGGAAAGAAAATGAATTGGTTAGAATTTATTATGTGCTCGAAGGAAAAAGATATTGTTGGCCTGTGCCATGGGCCGTAGGGTTGTAGAAATGCCATTACTCCATAACCTAAAGGAAGCTTGCACTTGTTCATTAGTTCAGTCGTATTATTACGCACAATTTGTCCAATTTCTAAATACGCCCTTTCAAAATCCACTTTAACTACTTTACCGCTGTGTGGTGCATTGTTGTGCATTTAAATGCTTGTTGAGAAAAGTGCATCAAAACTTTTTATTTCTTCTGAGCATATTCCCCGACATGATAATTATAGTCATAGTATTGGTACCACTCTCCTCATGTATGTAAACTTGTTTCATCTATCCTCCCATTATTCGCATCCGTTCGTTCTAGGTATCTCTCTGATTCTGTCGCCCACGCCGTTTTAACCTAAATCGAAGAGGTATGCATGCCTCTCTCGCCTCACCTTCGGTTTATTAGTTCAGTCATGTCGTATTTTTTAATATCTTTGTACACTACTCCCAAGTACAGAACGGATGGCCACAATTTTATGTTGTAATCCCTTCTGAAGAAATTACATAAACTTTTGGTTTTTTATTTTGCACTGTAGCATAGCATATAAGTCAGTTCTTTAAATGTTTTGACGATTTTTGTAACTTGATATCATGATTTGCCAAATGGCTATGTATTTTCACCTCGAGTTGTTCAAGTCAAAGTAACAATGAACCACCACCACCCATGAATCAAATTAAAATATTTTAGCGTCTCTCTCTCAAACTCCATTTTATTGCATCATTCAAATCTCACACTCCACTCATGAAGCATGAAGCAATATGCCTCGTATTTTATTTTCGCAAAAAAAAAGTTTCTATTTTTGTTTTCATCGCTGGTCTGCATACCTATATAGATTATGCAAAAAGGAAGACGTTTTCTTGTCCCCTCATTCAATAATAATTCTTCCGCTAATGCCAATTCGGCTATCATTGTGAAGAAATCATGATGCGACGAGATAGACACTGTTCCCGTTCCCATATTTTATGATATGTTCTTTATTATGCAGCAAACTTGGTTGTTTGTCATAAAAAACTTTTCTTTTGCTTGTATTGTTATTCTAGAGTTACGAACTGTATGATTGATTGTTGCAGAAATACGTAATGTTAATGCTAATGCGAAACCTTTTGCCATTTCCCCTTTCTTTGGGGGAAGACAAGGCATGAATTGACTATTAAACTTATTACTTTTTTTCGAAAATGAAAATTAATATTCAGAAGTCGAGATGAGGGGTAATGATTTGCAAAATGAAAATTATAGGTTAGTCTTGATATCATCTAATAGCATACATGATGATGGCAAGAGGAACCGGTATTTTTGATATTGTTAGCTGTAGGGCTATGCGATAAAAAAAGAAACTGATAGAAATGAGGTGTATTCAATTGAGATGTATTGATGAAGTCTATGCATATTTTTTTCTTGTTCAATTTTATTTTCCATGTTTTCTCTATGTGATTGACTGATTGACTCTTTGTTTGACTTTTCCGATTCATCCTACTCTACTTCTTGGTACAAAATGTGCTTCTTAGCTTCTTTTGCAAATTGTGAGACAAAGTGATTTATATGTTTTTGGAGTGGCGCATTGTTAGTTTGTTAGTGTTAATGGAGTCTGATATGTTGAATTGTAAAAGGGAAAGCTACTTATTTTGCCGGCCGGTTGGTCTACGATCGATGTAAATTGGTAGTATGTATATGATGATTGATTGATAGGCTGTGATAAGAAATCAAAATGTTTTCGTTTCTCTTGATTGCTTATTGCTTTGCAGTCTTATTTTATGAGGGCATACACACTACACACTAGGTTAAGTAGGGAGAGTAAAAGTCAAGAAAGTACGCTTGACTCAATATCAATATAACTACTTTTAAAATATTTTTTTACGTTTTTATCTCAAGCGTTTCCAGTTTTGGTTGTGTATTTTTTCTCACTTGAAGTTCCCTCCGGGCGGAATGTTATATTCTAATGTAATATGCACCTTTTCCCTACTCCCATTTTTGTTATATTTTGGCTAACGGCAAGAAATAAATTTATTTATGATGCTGAAGCTTACAAGCTTCCTCTTATTTCACCTCCTGTCTGATAAATTACAGTGAGGAAAGCCTTTAGTTCCTACTTTCTACTCTGGATTTCGGCCAATGCACTCCAAAAAAGGCTGTTCTGTGCTGGTGGTACTTGCAGTAAATCGAACTAAAAATAATTTTCTCCAGACTATCAAACCAAGTCCTCTCTTTTCTGTGGAAGTACAAAATACTTTTCCTACGTCAGAATGTATTCCCGAGATTAGTATCTTGTCATGAGAGATTGCCTAAAAATAAAATAATCCTATGGAAAAAATTACTTTCCCAAGTAGAGCAACGAGCAACCGAACAAGATTCCACATTCCACAGAATTCTTTTTCCTACTTTTCATGATCTAGGTTACCGCAGCATATGCACCATTTTGCTTAAAAGGCTTTTTATGTTCAGCATTATTAACTCTTTTTATTTAAAAAGAATATGCTGCAATTCTGTTCTTTTTTCGAGATTTTCTCTGTTCTTCTCGTTTCGTTCGTGTCAGTAGAGAAAATGTTTGTTGTTGAGCGAATAATTTTGTTCACCGTTTCACCTACCGTTACACCAGAAGTTTCTTAAAAAAATACTCTGGTTTTATTTATTTCGCTTATCGTATCACAATAATTCAGAGCATTGTCATTTTGTGATTGTGGTTATTGTTGTGGCTCCCAAGCCAGTCCCGAGAGCTTGCCAGGCTGTCATTGTCACCACCGCAAGAAGCCTTCTCTTTACCCCACTTTGCTTACACCATTAAATGTAATTTAGCCTGACAAGAGAAAATGAAGTAATTAGGGAAATTTCGTATGCTTTTCTCATTTTCTGCGCTCAATTTTTTCTTCTTTTTCTCAATTCGCTTTACCCGAGTTAAGTTGCATTTTCAAGCTTGGATCTCACAATTCTCTCAGGATTGTTTGAAGAGGAAGTGGATTTTACAGTAACACTTACGCAGATGGTATGGTGGTGCATTAAGTATTATTGCATTGTGCTGTTTAAGATATGGCGTAACACGTTATACCCTTCGCTTCTCATTGTTGCGTGAAGATGAGCGTAAAAATACACAATTTTTTAGCGTTTTACCTAACCCAAAGCCCATGTAATTATAACGGAGGTTGGATGTTCGCTCGTATTTAGACTTTGAAAAATACCCTGTAAATACATACCTGGGTTAAAAAAATACTCATCCTAGATTTTCCTCTTATTTTTTCAAAATTTCGCAGTGCTTGTCTATTTTATGAAAAAAATTCTGTCCTTGGTTTACTTACGTAGTACCTCTGAAATGTTTTGATTTAGAAAACAGCCAGGTAAGATAATTTTGAATTTCACTCTTAATTATTCATCCGTTTACACTTTATTCGAACTAGCCCATATTGCATTATAAAGCTTTTTTTAAATGAGTATAATCGATTCATGTGAGTTGAGTACCTAGTACCTGTGCCTTTTCTTTACCCTTTCCTGTCATGTTAACCTGTACATCAAGCCAATCTACAATTCATGCTTTATCTCTTTTCTTCACGGTTCCATTGTTATTTCCTCCTTTTCCTTGTCCCATGTCTATTTTATGTGACTTCTTCTTCGGTTTCTGATCCCTGAGACGAAACTAATGGTAATGGTACAGGCATCACTTAAATGACGCAACTAGATGGTGACGGTAATGATACGGTTGATAAATTTTCGAATATTTTCAGGAAGGGAAAACCGTAAAATGGTTTTTTGTGCATGCCTACACGCGCATGATTATTCTTTGTTCTTGTTTATTTTCCTTCTTTTATACATTCCGCGAATTCACCACCATTACGTTACAAAAAGTAAATGATAGAAAGACAAAGATTGACGCACAATTCGCAATTCGCCCTTATTTGTTCCGTGCAATAGACAAAATTAGGCATGAATTCTTCTCCTGACTTGCTTGGCTTGTCAGTTTTATGTAGTTTATTGTAATTTGTAATGCTATTCCGTAGGTTAACCAAGATAATTCGTGAGATCTCCTAATGTGGCGCAGTTAAAGTTGTTACGCATTCCTTTCCCATGCGCGTTTTTATCTAGTTGATGTGAGGATGAGGTTGGTCTTGGTCTACTTTTTGTCTTTGTTGCCTGGTTTGAGCCTTGCAGAAATATGCATTGAACCATGTACTAACTTCGTACTTTATTTACCTGATGCATAAAACAGAATTTCTTGGGTCTTGGGGTTGTGATTCGATTAAATAGTTCACTTGCGGCCAGTGTGGTGCTTGGTGTCAACAGTAATTTATTTCTGAAACATTTATATCAAGCTAATTAAAGATGGCTTGAGGCACTCAAACACGGCGCATGACTTAAGCTTTGTACTTTTGTACTGAGCAGGTTTTGCTTCTGGTACTTTGCATCATTTGCATCAATAATGCAATAAAACAAAGGATGAAAACAATGTCCGAAAGTTTATAAAATTCATCTGATTTGATTGCTACTGCTCTACTTTCTTAAATTCAAAAATGTTCAATTTTCCGAGAATATGCCATGGTCATTGGATTTTGCGCATCACAAGATCTTAAAAAATGAATTGGTTTAGATTACGTAAAAAATGCAAAGTAGAGTAGGGAATGATTTCAGGAAGTGTTATGTTAATAATCTAAGCTTTAGCTTGAAGACGGACACTTGAGAATTTAATGGTCCATGATTTTTGCCTCTTGCGTACATAATTCAGATACAGCACATTCAGCCCAACCCAACCCCTTAAAACTTTGCTGAATCCGACAGAGTTCTTTAAATGTAAAAGTACATTTAAGTGTTGAGAGTCATTGGCCTCGTTGTAAGGAAATTATGTAACCGTGAAAAACGCTACTTTAGCAGGAGCAGACTGCACGGCATCTTAAACAGCAGCAGTTGCAGAGTACTTTGATAAAAATGGAGAAAAGTTTCTACCTGCTTATCTTGAATTTTCTTTTGGGAACCCATTCATAAAAACACAAAAACACAACTCAAGCGAAATATTCAAGTGGAAGATTTTTTTTCGAGTGAGGAAGAACAAGATATATTTGAATTGCACACTTGAGTTCAGTACCACAAAAAAAAACTTATTTAGCACGAAAAAATCTAAATACATTACACGTTACACTTTACTTTTTCAGATGGGAAATCATCGTAATAATAAGTTATTTACATTTTTATGGGTTGCTTACCTTACGCTTTTTCATTCTTTTCCTTTACTGTCTTTTCGGTTTTCTCCTTTTGAATAAAAACATTTTTGCCTTTTGATTTGCTCTTTGTGTTTCTGGGCTTAAATGAGATGACTGTCGACTTTAATGGGAGTTTGAGTGAACCATGAACATTAAAAAAGGCGAGAGATGTGAATGGTGTGCGAGATCTAGGCTGGCTTAATTTGAAACCCTAACATTCGACTTGCATACAGCATGGGATAACATTTATAATTTTGAAATTCGTGCTTGATAAATAATTTAACGTAAATTTTATTCAAAATGAGTATAATTGCGTGAAAAGAAAGATTGGATGATGATGTTGATAACATTTCTGGGGCTCTGCAGTAAAGAAGGGATTTTTGATGCGGGGTTTTGTCTTAAAACTTTGAAATGTCATTTTACTTTTGGATTTCGTGCCAAACACGAAATTAGAGGAAGGAATGCAATAATAGTTTTAAGGATAATTTAATCCGTGAAAAAAGATTGTGTACCGCCTGCAGAGTTGAAAATTACTAGATGGTACCATGACTCATGATGGTCAAATGGATTTTTGCGAGAGACGTTCGCTTGAATAAAGTTATATTTTTACTTAATTTGTGTAGGACCGTGAGGGACCGCATGGCCCAAATTCTGGACACGATGGGTCGTGCTTCAGCTGAAGCCCAGCAGCTTCATACGGTCATCACCAACGCGGATAAATGTCAATCGAGTCCTGACCAGAAAATTTATTTTCTTTGTGACTTCCCCGCAAATCAAATGGTTGGCTTGCTGAAAGTTGGCAAGAAGAAGTTGTTCATGTTTGACCTGTGCGGACAGCAACATGAAATTACCCCAATGTGCATTCTTGACTTTTATGTACATGAGTCTAGGCAGCGTAAAGGTTGTGGAAAGTTTCTGTTCGAGCATATGATGCGAGATGTAGGCCTCCCTGTGGAACACTTTGCTATAGACAGACCTTCGGACAAACTACTAAACTTTTTAAGGAGACATTATTCGTTGACCAAGATCATTCCCCAAGTGAATAATTTTGTGATATTCGATGGATTCTTTAAAAGCAGAAATGGTGAGGACTTTATTAACATGACATGAAAACGGAAGATAGAAGAGGGTCACGATTTTTAATCATTTTATTTGCTTATTATTTACAGACTATGCTGGCAAGAAGTCACGTTGGGGAGGACTTGATCAACTTCCAGAACGTCCACGGGCTGCTTCCCTCCATGTACTGGAGGATTCTTCTGAGTACAATACTCAACCCGGGATACACTTGAGGAATGGACAGTCACACATTCCCAACTATGTCCCTCGTCGTCATAACTCGTCCATAGGTGAGGTTCTTCAGCCTAGACAAAATGGCAGTCACCTTCAGCATCATGAGCCTGACAGGATCAGCAGCTTGGCTCCGCACATGTAAACTATCATATTAATTGCCTATTTAATGAGAGTAATATTATCGCGGATATAAAAGAAAATGCAAGCTTAAGCTATCAAGATCAACACTAAAAATAATTTAAAGCAATACCTTGCCCAAAAATTACAACCTATATATTAATTTAAATATATTATAATGATCGTTATACTGACCTTAGGTCTAGGACTTGTCTTAGGAGGGTAAGGGGATACCGAGTCTAAAATTGTATTATCTTTCTTTCTATCTGCCTCTCTTTGTTCAATTATCCATGGTTTACTATACTGATGACGATAACCACTGATTTTACCCCGTTTGTGAAACTCGAAGCTAATCAATTGACTCCAGTGTCTTGTTCAGACGAAGTGTTGAAATAATAGCGGTTCATGCGTGTAATACTATCTGAAAATTGCTTTCAACGATTTAATTTAGAAATAAATGTCTACTGTCTAATACTAGTTCTTCATAATTATTATAATCTTTAACTATCAATTAAAATTGTGACATGCGATCGTCAAATTAGCAGTGCTTTTGCGCTACTTCCGTAATTACTTTTATCCTTAGCTAAACCTAAAATTAATAATGTATTAATAACTTAATCAGTTGCTACTTTAATTTGATAAAGATGAAACAGTATGGACCGTTGACTGGAAAACGGGAATGATTTTTTTTAAAATACTGGAAAATACAATTTAATGCTAACCGTTTTAACCGTTCATCCCATTAAATTGTTCCAACGTGGGTACGACAGAGTCTTTGGGGGTGGTCAGAGAGGAGGCTGGTTTTTATACTTTTGTAAATTTCTCGCGTTTGAAAAGCATAATTGACTTTGAACCTGATTAGGCAAGACTGGATATATGATGACTCTATTCCGCGATTGAGTTTCGAACTGGAAGAGCGCGATCCAGAACCGTACATTCCTCGTGATTTGAAATTTCACCATGAAGCGTTGTGGTAAGAAAAGGGAAAGGATTTCAATATCAATATTACCAACCTGAAAGGGACACGACACGAAGGACGGTTCTGATTCAGATGTTCATCATTCTTTTGTAAATAAAATACTTCTACGTACACTCCATCCATACATTTGAGCTGGATAAATTGTTTAATTTGTTAAATAAAGTTTAAGGTAGTAAAATAAATCTAATGCCAGATCAGATGAAGAGGTCATGTACTAACACAGTGTTCGGCAGCTAAAGATCAAATTAGTGTACACCATTCAATAATTTGTAAATTGAATATAGTTTATATGGGAAATGGTAAATGCTATTTTATTGTACCCAAAGAATTATTAATTACCGTTTATTTTCTAGTTCGTTATCCTCAATCGCTAACACAAAAGTTACCACAATACAATTTATTTTCTTCGTTTGTTTTTGTGCAATTCTTTAGTAGTTGAACTGAACTATGAACTATAAATAATTATGCAATATGGTTTAGGTTGATTGTATTTAATATCTTCAGCTTACTCTGTACAATTAACTTGGTCTCGATCTGGTCGTGGCCCGGTGATCAATTAATATTTAAAAATTAAATTCTCTATTCAGCAACACCGTTATTTTCTAAGAATCTAATGAATCATCGAACTATTGATCTAATCATTACTATTCTTGTTTTGTATTATTAATCACTAATTGAATTTCTTATTATTGGAAGTATTTAAGTATTAATTTTACGGTGCTTTTTTCTAGTGACGTTTTTTGTTAATATTTAGCAATAAAATTGAACAGATCATGGCGAAAAAAAATTATTCATTCTGAAATTAATTTTCACTTAAGTAAGCTGTTGCGTTCGGGGCTCGGACTAGAGTCTTTTCACTTTAGAGATAATGCATAACTTTTTTGTAAAATAATTTAGGCATAAATACAAGAGAACTAATAAGTTATTATTCGAGTTGGCAATTTTTTGTTTGTTCATTAATCAAGTTCAAATGGAAAAAAAATATGAAAAAAATTACACCACTATACTCAGTGAATTAAAAATGATTACTTTAACTGTTATTTTGTTGGAGGAGGGAGTTTAATATTTAATCATGAGAATAATTAATAAAGTTGTATTTATAGAGCAAGTTTAAGTTTAAAAAATGTTTTAATCTAGTGAATTTATTTGAGCGTTATGCATATGACAAGAGGAACACTATCAGGTTAAAACTAAGCAGCCACTTGGTCTCCCCGGTGAGACCAATGTCACCCACATGACTGCATGACCACCAAGTCTTATTTCTCGAGTCAAATTTATCGGGTTCGCTTGATTTTTCGTTTTTAGAACAACCGCAAATTGGCACAGGGTCCGTTTCTTCGTCTATAATTACATCAACTGAGATCGTGCCTGGACTGCACTGGAAATTTTTCATGGTATCGAATGTCGGTCTAACGAAGCACACTCCGTGCGTAAAATTATGCCCTTTAGCTCTCATAGTCCCCACTTGAAATCGAATTGAAGCGACTATAGTCAACTCCTGCGCGCAAGCACATCTCTTGATGATAGGGTCACAGTGAAAATGCGTAGGCATCAAGCATTCCTGCCAAGTGTGGTCCTCTTTGTTTTCGTACTCCATAACTTGAAACCGTTTGCACATACCTTCGGGTTCAAAAAAGGTTGCGGTTGGCTCTGAAGTTTTATTTCAATAAAAAGGTCGATACTTAAGAATTACCAAATTCAAACGGGATCAATATAGGTAGAATTTAATGATTATTTAGACTGTATTTACTGCAGCTAGCATTAAAAACCTGAGTGCCTCTAGAGTTCTCAGGTATGTTTTCAATGTCTGTGATTTCTGCACAAAATTCGTCGCTTTTGCCGTTATCCTTTCTTTTTAAGATTGAGAACGAATCGTTCTTTGCAATCTCTCCAGAATCTACTTCTGTTATGTATGGAGCATATCTTGCTTGCGCTTGATCCTTGTCATTTCCTTCCCTCTCCTGATCCTTACCATTAGGGTTGAGGTCATCATCTTCATCCTTTGCTGAAGCATTAGTAAAAGCAAAGCAGAAAAGGGACAGACTAAAAATTAATGCCAGGAGCAGCAGGAAGAGCGATCTAGATACTTGATTCTGTCTGGTTCTCATCTTCTAAACCAAAAGCAGGAAGTTATGCTATTCAGGGTCTAATTAAAATTCAATTTTATGCTGATTTACTTGTGGACACTATATGTTTTCAAATTGTTTGTTATCACGAACGAATTTTTTGTTGTCTCGGTTTTTACATGAAATGCCGTCCGGTTCGTCTACTACGGTCCACCAAACACTGCGTTAGTTCATCAGACTTTGTTTTCGCGGCTCGAATTTCAAATGAGATGTTTTGGTTCTGTTTAGAAAGACAAGCACATTCGGCCATATGATTTGATCAACCTGACCATCTGCAATTGAGCAAGTAAGCGACTTAACTAACCTAAATTAAATTAATAGTACTAAAAACTACCAGAATCAACAGAATGTTTTCTTTCTTTGTGTTTGTATGATAAAACTGATTATTTTTTTCAGGTATGAGTGATGATGGTGAGCACGATACTGCGGCATTTCATGCCGAATTGGAACGTAGGAAAACCCATCTTTTCCCGAAAACTGAATTTATATTCAACTTCTTTGACGGGCCTGTAACATGGTTTAGAAGTACGATTTTATAGACTATAACCTTAATTGTCAAAGTGTTGATTTTGGTGGTATTTTTTATTATTAATTCTTAATGTTTTGTTCGTAATCAGAAAACATTGTGGAGCCAAATCAGAAAAAATCTTATTGGTACCACAAGCAGTTCCGGCGAGTTCCAACTATTGATCAGTGCTACACGGATGATTTCGTCTGTTTCCAAGAAGCTAATGAGCAATTTAAGAGGGACTGGGAAGTTGACAATGCTATCATTAACATTTTACGTTATAGAATGGACGATTGTGTTCGAGAGGAGTTACCCGACATTGAAAAATGTTTTCCTCTAAAGGAGGCGTACGAGCAAGCGTCCGCTAACTGGATGGCAAAATGTATTTAAAAATTAAAATAATTCTTTTACCGTCTGTTTGACTAGTATTCTTAAGGATTGATAATATTTGTTTTGCAGACGGCGATATG
Source organism: Lepidocyrtinus dapeste (assembly GCA_036850885.1). Classification (NCBI taxonomy): domain Eukaryota; kingdom Metazoa; phylum Arthropoda; class Collembola; order Entomobryomorpha; family Entomobryidae; genus Lepidocyrtinus; species Lepidocyrtinus dapeste. The sequence continues at coordinate 13,562 of JAANSQ010000059.1, forward strand.
GGTGCTGTCCGCAATGATTTAGTCATCACGGCATATATGAAACAAAAACACAGGCTCCTCTGGGAGCGTAGACATGGCCCAGTTGGCACTGGAATGAAGAGAAATGAATTTGCACCGGAACCGGAACCATGTGACTAAACTTGTTTCGAACTAAATAATGAACTAGATAAATAGTCAACTGCCATACAAATTCTGAAGCTACAGCCACTTGCAACCACTACTACACACTGTATCATTTGAATTTTCTTGCGTAGATTTTTTCCGTTTACAAATTTAGTATTGGGGTGGGATATTTACTCTTACTCAATGTGAATTTTATAATAATTTAAAGTCTTTGTCTGACTTTGATTGAGTTCTGTTTCACAAATGCCTAGATTTGTGTAGTAGTGACAGTGGTTCCTTAACGAAACGTGGATTGTAATTTGTAGCCGACTTAAGTAGTGAATAAATTTTGAAATATATAGTTTCTAATCAAATACAGGAAATATAAAACACTCAAGAAATTAATGCCCCTGCAAGTTTTTCATTCCTCCAAGTTAATTATTCCCTTCGTAAATTATCCTAAATCATAATCAGAATTCAAAACAAATGGCAAGGAAACTTTTTGTGTGAATATTTCAACTTTTCCAACTTTGACCCTCCGTCACCCAGAGAGAGATTTTATAGCAGTGCGCTGTTGATGAGAGGCTTGAGCTTGGCTGGACATGGACTTTGCGTTTACAGGCCCTGACCCTGGAAAATGAGTTATCTTGGATTTTCATGAAGTCATCATGCATTTTATCGAGTATAAGTCACCTTTATCATGTTATTCCAAGCGATTCGGTCCGTGGGGTATACATTTACTGTCTCGAAGCTTTTGTGGAACGCGTTCATCTTTGCGCTGGAATATACAATTTTCATAGTTTTCCTACGAGCGGTGTACCACGGAGTATATCGGGTGGTGGAAACCGTCCGTGTTTCACTCATAATTTGGGCGGCAGTATTTACCCTGCAACTTATATTTAACGCGTTCTACTACGAATACCTTGAAGATGATGACCAGGAATTGCTGATAAAAACCATCCCAACGGGATCAATACCTGGAGGAGTCATTGAAGAGGAAAAGGACGGTGGTGGTGAAGGAATAAGCGGCGTCTGTTATTCAATTTTCTCCTACATTCTCTGCAGCCAACTTGCTTTGCAATTTAAGTATGGCTGGTGGCTCCTTTACGACTCGTTTGTGTGCTCCATAAAAAATATTTTTTATATCGCTCTTCTCAATATCATTTCCAACATTATTTACTTAATTTATAGCAACATTGCCTGTGCTATCCTCACATGGTTTATTCTTTTCATTGGGTATTTGATCACCCATATCATGTACAATTACTTAACGAAAGAAATCGAATAAAACAAAAAGGTATCACAATAAATTAATTATATTTCTTCGTCAATTAATTAAATGTTTTTGTATAACCTGTGGTAAAGAGATCAAGCTAATTTTAATGCGAGTACTGAGTACTGACGATGCGATGAAGTTTTGATGTCAGAATCCCGTGAGTCTTCAGTTTCAGACACAGGCTCGGATTTCGGGGTGGGGTAAGTTGAACCCGAGTACTCCCTTTCGATTTTGATCGATAGATCATTCCCAATCTCATTCGTATTCGTATCGCAGCTTTCTGTATCCGAGTTGGATAAAGCTAAAGGATCGCTGTCACTGCGGATGAAATCCTCCTCCACAAAAAGCCCTGAATCTGAAAGCGTCGGTGTCACTAAGACAAAGTTAGAGTAACCTACGACTGGAACTCGAGCACTTTTGGTGGTGGTGTTGGAGGGTTTCAATCTACCAGTATTTGCTTTGGGACGTTTAGGGGGATTGGAGTTCGAAGTAGTGGTAGGCCTACGCTTTGGCGCCAGGGGGGACAATGAATGTGACGATGATGTCTGCTTTGCTAACGTCCTGGCCTTCTTCTGTTCAAGAGAGTCAGGTGTTGAAGCTGAAATTATTTTCTGTTGAGGTATAGAAGCTGGTTTGTATGGAGGAAACTGGACTGGAATAGATTCTGTAAACACAATATAGTTTCATTCAATCTCAGAACTTCAAATCAAATATTAACAATCAAGATAACATGCTTTACTTACCATTTTTGATAATTTGCTGATGAGAATCCGTAACAAAATCCGACACGAGTGTTACCTGCACTTCCGGCATACCCGAACTTTTAATATTTTTTAGAAAAGTATCAAACAAACTTTCCTTATTTACGTTAGCCTCATCAGGATCTGAATTCGAGTCTGAGTCCGAATCTGCTTCTGACTGTTTCATTGCCTCCAAGTCCAATTGACTGGATTTCTTAACTACGTTACGAATCACTCCAACATGTTTCAGAATTTTTTTCTGCAACTCTCCAAACTGAAGGTGAAGTCTATTTAGTTCTCAAAGCAGATGATAACAATCCGACCATAATGGGGGGACAGTTCTTCAGCTTTGGAACAGGCACCGATGATTCTCCACGATTATCATGAGGTGCTCCAAGAAGGTAACAAACTAAAGGCTGAAAATTATTGATAGTGTTAATGAGCAGCACGCTATCTATCCATGACCTTTCCTGGTGTCTTAGGCAGATCAAGCAGTGCTCTTTCAAGTTTATAGTGACACGGTCAATACTCGTAAAATTCAAAGAAATCGAGGACCTAACCGGCGGTGACATATTTACCAGTTGGATATTTAGTCACAAGTCTCAATCACAAATCCCTTCGTTAAAAATTAATTACCGAATTAAGCAAGCACGTGGTTAGACAAAAGAATTGTTTGCAAACAAGTCAAAGTCGCATCATATCACACGACAGATGCACAGAATTTAGCTATCCTGTTTATACAGGGGTAAAACAAAACAAGGTGCATTCTGTGAAAATAGGAAAAACCTCTAAACGTCCAAAAGGAAAAGGATTCTTGTTTTGTCTGCTGTTCCTTTGCTCCCGAATTGACTTGAATCATTTTGAGTGTTAGATGACCACAAAATTAACACCGTCCGCGATAAATTCAAGTTTGTAATCATAATGAAAACTTCTAGTTTGTTAAAGAATTGTTTTTCGAGTTCAATCAGATTCTTGAATATTTAGTAGAAGGGAAAGAATAATGCTTATGATTAAATCAAATGTCAGTTTAAAAGTGTCTGATTTGATTTGACCTGATCATGGAGGAGGAAGCGCTGTTAACCTTGACTTCCCTCGGAGCCAATGCAGTTGACCAGGATTCCTTCGAAGAGAAGTTCTTGACCCATTTGGAGGAAAAGTTGAAAGAAGCGCAGGAGGTTGAGAATGAAGTAATAGTTGGGGTTGGAGAAGAAGCCGAAGAGGGGGATGGAAATGGGAGTGAAGAAAATAGTACCATTGTCAGTGTTCCAGGTGAAGTAGGTAAGGTAGACGATGGCGAAAGAAAGGATGATAAAGTGGAGAAAACAAGTGAGAAGAATGAAGCAAACGTGGATTTCAACTCTAAACTGCGGATGCTTCTTAGGGGCCCTCCAAACTCGAAAGCTGGAGAGAGTTCTGAAGCGATGGATGGTCCTGGACCAAGTCATGCTAAAGTACGAGACGCTTCCACCACCTCCAAGAATAAAGGCCCTCTGAAGACTGTGCGTAAAACCGCTAAGGTTGTGAAAAATGCTTTTATTGAAGAGAAGGAAGAGACTGAGACTCAAAGAAAAATTAGGACCGGTGAAATGACTCCTTTTGGGACGGAAATTGGAATAGGAGCATCTGAGCCTAGCACAAGTCAGACCAGGTGGAGGCATTAATTCTACAGATATTATTTAGGAGCAAATTCGAAAAACTTAAATTATAATTTTATTTGATAATTTATATCACAGCACCCCAGATTCTTTCCTTGACGTACAAAAGTACCTGAAAGCGCAAATGGAGCTGTCCAAAGCAAGGCGGAAGATGGTCACAAAAGCAGGAAAGAAGCAGAAAGACAACAGATTCGATGAGAGTTTCAAAGATACGAAAGGAAAAGGAGCTAAACGATACAAACGGATAGTTTCCAACGAAGGTGAAGACGAAAATGATCCGGAAGAAGGAGAGATACGTGATAGTGAAGATGATGATGACACTTCAAAGTCTAGCAAAAAAGGAAAACATTCTGATTCTAAAAAGAAAGCAAAATCAGCCCTAGACTATAGAATCCTGTTCCCGAAAAAGAGAAAACGAAAGGAGAAAGTAGGTTGTGGAGTTAGTAATGATCCGCGGTATGTCAGCATTCTAGTGAAACCTGAACGTAATGTCATTAAGAACCTTTTTTCTTCGGAATCATAATCAAAGAGGATTTTATCTATTTAGTGATGCCAGACTCAAACCTGGAAAGACTGCTGCTGAAACAAATTCGACCTACCTAAATCCAAGTGATGACAGTGATTACGTTCCCTCCGATGTACAAAGTTCCGGTAAAATAAAATTTTAATATTGATCAATACTAACTTCTTTTTTTTATTTATAGTTCATTAAATGAATTTTTAATGTTTTGACCGCTCAGATGAAGATTACGCTCCCGAAGCAAAGACCTCCTCATCAGAAAAACCAAAATCCTTTAGTACCAGAACAACTCGTCCGAAATCAAAGAAAGCAAAGGCGTTCGTCGATAAGCCAAGCGATGAGGAAAGTGACTGGTTAACGGAAGATTCTGATTATGAACGGCCTACTAAAAAACGATGTATGAAATTATAAATTATGACTGGCTATAATTGAAATATGTCTACCCGGAAATGTATATTCAGGTGCCTTAATCTCCTTACATTCTTTAATTTATTTTGTGCAGCTAAGAAAGAGACTGACGATGGAAGCCATACCCAATACTTGCAACGAGTTCAAGCGTGGAAAAATCGCGAGACTCGGATAACTGGGAAAATGCACTCATTTGGGGATGGGTTTAAAATGCCTCAGCACTTATGGGACAGCCTTTACAAGTAACTATAAATTAAATTTAGAATTAACTTTAAGAAAATTGATTGGTTTAGGTTTAATTAAAAATTCTTCCTCCTTTTACAGTTATCAGAAGGTTGGAGTCAAGTGGCTGTGGGAACTTCATCAGCAAAGAGTTGGTGGAATCCTCGGCGATGAAATGGGGCTTGGGAAGACTATTCAAGTGATAACTTTTTTGGCAGCCCTTTCGTGCACAAATATGTTATTTAGATTTTCCAGGTATCCAAAATATGCTTGAATACTGAAGCAAATCATGGCAATTGAATATATAACAATAACAATTGACTCAAATTTAAGCTACCGAGGATTAGGTCCGTCAATAATTATCTGTCCAGCTACGGTAATGCACCAATGGGTCAAAGAATTCCATACGTGGTGGCCTCCTTTCCGTGTCGCTATTCTCCATGAATCTGGTTCCTATTCGGGTAGGTTTGATAAAACTTAAGAATTTGAATCTGTACCCTGAGTGTTAATATATGAATTCTTATGATTTAGGCTCCAAAAAAGCTCTGATAAAATCAATCCAGGACAGTAACGGGATTTTAATAACGTCCTACGTCGGCATAGTATCTAACCAGGACGAGCTTTTGCGATATCAGTGGCACTATGTTATACTGGACGAAGGTCACAAAATCCGTAATCCAGATGCTCAAGCAACACTAACTGTGAAACAGGTGGCCACCCCACATCGCATAATACTGTCAGGCTCCCCCCTCCAAAATAACTTGAAGGAGCTATGGTCCCTTTTCGACTTTGTCTACCCTGGGAAACTTGGAACGCTCCCAGCATTTATGGAACAGTTTGCAGTTCCTATAACCCTTGGAGGGTATTCAAACGCTTCAGAAATCCAAGTAGCTGCCGCATTCAAATGCGCCACCATCCTTAGAGACATTATTAATCCGTACCTGCTTCGGAGAATGAAGGCTGACGTAAAAACGCATATTAACCTACCGGAGAAAAGTGAGCAAGTTCTCTTCTGCAAAATGACTGATGAGCAGAGGGGTCTCTACATTAGTTACATAAATTCAAAAGAAATCGACTCCATTGTTCAAGGCAGGTTCAATCTCTTCGTTGGATTAATTAACCTCCGTAAAATTTGCAACCATCCCCATCTATTCGACGGGGGCCCAAAGCTCATCAAATCTACAAATTTTGCCAAGAAAATACCCAAAAACAAAAGTGGCCTTGGGGAGGGAGCTGATCCCGACCAAACTCTGATGGAAGAGGAAGGCTCAGATATTGAACTAGACCCTGAAGATCGCTTCGGTCATTGGACCAAGTCAGGGAAGATGATTGTAGTGGAGACTCTTCTGAAACTGTGGAAGAAGCAGAATCACAAGGTCCTCCTGTTCACGCAAAGTCGTCAGATGCTTTGTATCCTGGAGAACTTTGTTAGGCAGCAGGAGTACACCTACTTGAGACTGGATGGCGGGACCTCAATAGGTGCCAGACAGCCCCTGATCCAACGCTTCAATGAGGACCCAGACCTATTCGTCTTCATCTTGACTACGAGAGTTGGCGGCCTGGGAGTAAATTTAACGGGTGCTAATAGAATAATAATATTCGACCCAGATTGGAATCCTAGTACGGATGCACAGGCTAGGGAGAGAGCATGGCGCATAGGACAAAACAGGGAAGTCACCATATACCGCCTGATCACCTCGGGCACAATAGAAGAGAAAATGTACCATCGTCAGATATTTAAACAGTTCCTGACCAATCGTGTCCTGAAGGACCCCAGACAAAAAAGATTTTTTAAGAGTAACGACCTCCTCGAGCTTTTTTCCTTCAATGAAGGTTCTGCCAAAGGTACGGAATCCGAAGCAATATTTGCTGGAACCGGATCTAAAATTAAAGTTAGTCGGAGGAAAAGTAAAAAGAAGAAGAGAACAAACTCCATGGAGGAAGAAGAGGAAGTTGCTCTAAATCCAAGAGAGAAATCTTCCGGTAAGTTTAGAGACGTGCCGTATCTAGTTAAGCAAAAGAAGAATGAAGCAGTGGCTCGTGAAGAAGAAGAGGAGGAGGCCAGGAAACAACAACAGAATTCCCAGCAGGATGCGTATGTGCTCCAAAAACTGTTTTCCAAGTCTGGACCTGGAGTGGAGGCAGCGTTGAGGCATGATCGCATAGTGGATACAGATGAACCTGACTACATGCTGGTGGAGCGGGAAGCTGATCGCGTGGCTAAGGAGGCAGCCATGGCGTTGAAGAAATCTAGGGAACAATGTTGGTCTGCGGATAGTGGGAACGTAAACTGGACTGGATCTCACGGAGCGGTTAGAAAGGAAGCACAAACTAGCAAACCAAAGTTTGGAGCGAAGAGGGTACGCACAACCACTCCCAGTGCTACTGTCACTTTAGCTTCCGCTTTAGGGTCTTCTGCTCCTTCCTCGAGCACTCAGGGAGTAACGGGGGAAAGTGAAAAATCGGAATTAGACCAAACCAAGCACTTTGCAGGACCAAAGTTGGACGAGGACGGACCCCAAAAGGATGACCTGATGAAACCATTATCTTCCAAGGAAATACTAACGATTATAAGAGCTAGAAACAAGGACAATCCAGGAATGAGTGAAGGTGCAAGTCAATCAGAAACTGTTTCCAATGTCAAGCCAGAACATCAGGAACTATTTCGAGATATCCGGGATTATATTGCCTTTCAAGCTATGGTCGATGGCCAAGCAACCACCAATGAGATTGTAGACCGATTCGGAAAAAGATTGCCTCCGGAGGAGACCCCACTGTTCAAGAAAATGTTGGGGCAACTTTGTACCTTCAGGAAAGTAGAGGGACAAGGTGTGTGGCGACTAAAACCAGAGTTCCGTTAGTCCACCTCCAACTCACATGCAACTCGCAATTACTCGCAGTGATTAAAATAAAGACGTTATTTTTAAATTGTACGTAATTCTTTGTTACTACCGGTATAACGATGCAGTATTAGTTAAGCTTAAGTTCGATTTGTTAAAATCAACCAAACCAATCGAACGTGTACCTCATTTTAATAATTTTAATTAGGGCAGAAAAAGACGAGATTTTTTATATTTTAAAACTTTTAACGAAAATTTAAACAGGCTGGAAAATACTAGGCAAGTCGACATTAATTTTATTTAGTTCCTTAATGCGTTTTTTATCTTTCGACTTTTATAATTTAGCTGGACCCTAATCTAAACAAAACCTAGCATTAGTAGGTTATAATTTTAAATATTTTAATTTTTCATAGCTTTATTACTGACTTGTAGTAAAATGAGGGGAATCGAATTAGACAATAAAACAAAATTAAGAAAATCGATTGAAATTACATCACAGAAAAAAATAATTCTCATAGATTATTATCATTATATTTTAGATGTTTTATTCAAATTATTGAAAAAATCATGGGAGTTAACCGATTATTTGTTTACTTTTTCACGACTCTTATTACGTCCTCGTCATTCATTATGTGATGGAGGCCTACCCTCTGCGGAGAGTATTTAGTACTGGTGCCCTAAAAGTAAAATCATCGTGAAATATTTGAATCAGAGTTATAAATCCTTTTTGGCATTTCTGATAACATCATAGTAAATTTTTTTTTACCCAAACAATTGCATATTTAAAATGCTGCGCTATTGACCTATGGATAGCGTGGCAAACGTGTTCGACGCTACATCCTCTTCGGAGGATAAGTCCATCGTCAAAATCTGGGGGTTCGCCTGGTTTCTTGGTGTATACCCGAATTAGAGACAGATTTTCCCAAAGGCATTCCAGTAAATAATCCAGATTCAGCTTCATGTTACAACTAGGAATATAATTAACAAATATTATAATTTAATCCTTTCAAGATAGAATAAATTACGTTAGTTTATAATAATTTTCAATTTAAGCAAACGTAATCACCTAACTACGCATGAATTCGGCCTCCTTGCTAGTTTGTCCACTTCCTCGATAGAAATTTGATCGATTTTGTTGTACACGTACAAACAAGGCATATAAACTCGGTTAGCTGAGATAACATCGATCAGTTCATCCGCAGTGCAATCCTCTCTAAAGAGAACCTCTGCGTTGAATATTTTATACTCGTGGAGGATCATCTGCACAAGCTTCTCATCCACTCTGGTCAAAGGACATGTTGAGTTGAAGGATAGACCTCCAGCTTTCTTGATCTAATATAATGTGGAAGAACAGGAGAAAGAGGATAAAGTAATTTTATTGGTATAGTTGAATATTTAAATTTAATTTTAACTGGGAACTTACTTTGAAGTATATGTTTGGTTTTCGTTTGTTCAGCCGAATTCCTACAGCTTCCAACTCAGCCTCAAGTAGACTCCTTTGAATGTCGCCTTTCGTGGCGTCTAACATCATTAGAACTACGTCGGCAGTGCGAGCCACAGCTATAACTTGTCTTCCACGTCCTTAAAGCCACGAAATACATTGACATGCATTTATCCATTTCAAAAATTTATATTTTTTGGGTTGGTCAATTAATAAAAATAAAAATGGCTAACCTTTTCCTTGAGCTGCTCCTTCAATAATTCCGGGAAGATCGAGCAATTGGATATTGGCTCCTTTGTATTCGATAACTCCGGGGATACATGTTAACGTCGTGAATTCATACGAAGCACATTCGCTCTGAGTTGTGGTGATGGTGCTCAAAAGTGTGGACTAAAAGGGAAAATAATCAGTATTTGTCATTTATTGAGTTAGAAACAGTTCCTTGAATCTATGAAAAATAAAGTCGTACCTTCCCCACTGACGGAAATCCAATCAGTGCCACACGAGCATCCCCAGACTTTAGCACATCAAATCCTTCACCATCCTTCCCTCCTTTTTTCGACGGGGTGAGTAATTCTGAACGATACTTTGCTAATTTAGCCTTCAAAACACCCAAGTGATATTCCGTGGCTGAAATTCAAAAACAAATAATAATTAAAATTAATAGTTTGTCAATCAATTCAGAACTAAATGATAAGATTCCTACTTCATTACCTTTATTTTTCTGCGTCCTCGCAATCTCCTTCTCGATTTCCGCAATTTTCTCAAGGATTCCCATATTTTAAATGATAGTATTTAAACGGGAATAACCGCTTCTGATCAGTGATCAGACTTAATTTCTAACGGATTCTAAGATTAAGATTCTAAGATTAAAATATCGACACAACTTCACTTTTAAGGAGAATCAAAGATCTTAAGTTAGACAATTCCATTCGTCTTCAGAACTAGATTGGACTGAAACATATTTATTTCATTTCATTGGTGCAAACATTAATTACCCAATCACTGAAAAATACGTCACGGCCAGATTAATTCCAGGAGGTCAAGCCGGTGACATAATATGACAATAATATTGTTTTGACTTGGTCCAACCAGATAACAATACGATCTTCCATGTGTCCAGCTGAGGCAAATGCTTACAGGGGTGAATTGAGAAGGGCGGAAAACGCGCCGAATTTTAACACCTTATGAGATCTCCGGTAATAGCTTCTTTTTTCATGAGCCAAAGACAGCCAAGAAAGGGCCAAGCCAAGTAAACATAAACAACAAGTATCTCGCCCATCAACTTATCAACTTAATTTGTGTACCATTTAAGGATTTAAGTTAGGATATGACTGACCGACTGATAATTAAATGCAAAAGAAGAAGTTTCTCGTAAAGTTTAAATTTTGAAGTTTAGGCATTCAGGTTTATTGTATTGTCTCCTTCCATCTTCAAGAGGAACAGGTTAAAAGTTTAAATCAAGATTAAGAAGTAAATTAGGCAGTTCGATTTATTAGTACGTTTTGTTGAGGGTGTCGCACAAATTAGAAGCTATTGAGGTGAATGGAAGTTAACTGGCTTTAGGAAGGAGATATTGATTGATTGATTCAATTGCTGAGTATCATAATGTAGTTAGTAGTTGTAGTTTAGAAAGGTTATCATAAAATTCAAGATTCCAAAGACTACAAAATCTTGCTATTAAACTTAACTATTTAGCTAGGAAATGCAGTAGCGTTGCGTAAACATCTAGTTTTGACTATAATCTAATAACTTCTTATCCGTCTATAATCAAATAGGTTAATTTTTTGCAGAATATAATCGTCTGAACTTAATTAAAATCCATATAACTTAATAATGGAAGCGATAGTGGCTAATGTAGATAATGTCAAATTCGACATTGAGGTCGCTCTCGAGCAACAGCTCGGAGCCCAGCCGTTACCTTTTGTGGGAATGGACAGTAAGTATTAAATTATTTTCAAATAATTAATAAACTTGGGTGGATTAAGTTGTTTTAGGGTCTCTGTGTTATTAATTACGGTATTAAATTTTCCTTTTAAATTGCTATCTTCTTTGCAGAGTCGACCTCGGCAATTTGCGAATTTTTTATAGAGGGCTCATGTGCAAAAGCGTCACAATGCCCGTTCAGGCACGTTCGAGGAGATAGGACGGTGGTTTGTAAGCATTGGCTCCGAGGCCTGTGCAAAAAGGGAGATCAGTGCGAATTTTTGCATGAGTATGATATGACAAAGATGCCCGAGTGTTACTTTTACACGAGGTTTAGTAAGTGCATGACTCCCATTAAATTAACTTCTCTAATAATAATTTGTAATAATTATTTTACAAAGAGAATAAATGATTTTATGAAAACAAAATTAAAATTTTCTGCATTTTTTTCTTCTCCCTTCTCATTGTTTTGTAGACGCCTGTCATAATAAAGAATGTCCTTTTCTTCATATCGATCCCGAGTCGAAAGTAAGGCCTTGTCCGTGGTACGATAGGGGATTTTGTCGGCATGGGCCGCACTGTAGACACAAACATATTAGGAAAGTATTATGTCTCAATTACTTAGCTGGTTTTTGTCCGGAAGGCCCCGAGTGCAAATTTGTTCAGTAAGCATACATGGAACATGATTTAATTCCAAATTCAATGTCCAACATAAGGAAAACATTTAACATGAAATCATTAAAATTATTCCAGTGCGCAATTCGACCTGCCCCAAATCGATGAGACAGCGCTTAAGGCCCGTAAAGCTGGTATCATATGTCACGTTTGTGGAGAAGCGGGCCACAAGTCTTACCAATGTCCAAAGAACCCCGAACTAATGGATACCTTCGTTAGCAATACCTCCTCGAAAACGGATGACGACTCCATGTCCATATCTTCCTCCATCGAGAATTCCAGCGTACAGGGAGATCGCCCAAGTTCAGGAAACTTCCCTCCACATCATCCTCCTCCACTACAGCAACAAAACCATCATCATCTCCCGCAACATCAACTGCAGCATAACCACCGGCATAGTAATCCTCACCAACAGCAGCATCCTCCTCCACCGCATCATGACGGTGGACATCATCCCCACCACCCAGGACATTTCCGAGGGAGGAGACCTGACGGCAATTTCAATACTTACCAACCCTACCAGTTCCACCCCAGACCACCATTTTTTGGTCGTGGTCGTCATCACAACGACAACAGAGAACGTGGAGAGAACCGACCTGAGAGGGGAGATCAAGAACAACAGCCTAGGAGAGCATTGGAGGATGTCGTCTGTTATAAGGTTTAGCAACATTTCACTGATTTCTTAAAGGTCCCTTTTTATTTAGCGTACTTTAATTATTTTTTATAATTATTTCAGTGTGGTTACAAGGGCCATTATGCTAACAAATGTGACAAGGGTCACCTAGCCTTCCTCAGTCATAAAGCTGGACACAATCGTGACACTCCAAGGAACTGATACAAAATATCTTACCTTAGTCCTTCAATGGACGCAAATATTTAACTGCAGCCTACTTTGTATATATTGAAAACTTTTGAAAATTAATTTTTTGGTTTGCATTCGGAAAAAATGCATCATTATTTCATTTCTTCGTTCGATTTATGTACTTGTAATAAATATCATTAATTTAAGATTTAAGAATCTTTAAGTGTAGTTTGAATATTTAAATATGTGAATCATGATGATGTTGATAATGATAATGATATCTTAATATTATGCGAAGTTTGGAAAAAAAATTACAAACAAAAAAAAATACGACAGCGAGGCATATAGTGAGAGGCATAATTTACAAAAAATGAGTAATTTACCATCTTTATTGTACTTTTTAACTCGGTCAATCTCAAATCAATCAAACAAAAAATCTCCAGTTTGGAACTTCTACCTAAATGGCCTTATCCTGAAATCCTAAAAACCCTAAAATGTACTTGTTTATATTTAATAATTCATTTATTTTGTTTGAATCTAATTACTTCGAAGAACATTAAGGTTGGTATAAGACTGTCGATTAAGATTACATTTAATCTACTTACAAGTTTACCATTGAAATACTGAATCAACTTGGCTTGCCCTGACAGTGCCTGGAAATCGGAAACTGTCATTGGAACATGATTAATTTATTAATTTTTGACTAGAATTTTATTTTATTGCCTCGTTCTCTAATTACCTAGGAGAGAATACAATATTTATGATTTTTCATTTCATCATAATTTCTGCGCAGAGCTTACACCCTTAAACAATTAATCCGCACCCCCTTAAATTTCACTAATTTATTTTTTCAGTATCAAATCCTACACGCTACTTATGGATGTACAAAGAGAGGTAAAATGTCAACATTCACGCGACGCCACACTCACACTCATTCTGTCTCATCATTTAATTACTTGATTAGTTGAAGCAAAGTATGAAAGATTTAACTTGAACTTGGCAAATTGGGAGAGTGTGCGTTCTAAAACTTCTCGACCACTCGGAAGTCTTTGATTTCAAATATTATTATCAATTATCAAATTATTCGTTAGCCTGGCCGTTAAATTTTTAAATATGAGTTTAAAAGAGAAAAAAGTTTTGAAGGAACTAAAATTTAGGATAAAAAGTCCTTTGTTAATTAATTACTGAAATTGCCTTAAGTCTTCCCTATGATAATTGTTACAGTTAGAATATATGAAGGACTGACTGATTTACCTCTTAAAAATGATAAATACCCGAAATATTTCTCTTGTAGTGTTGTAATTTTGTGTTGCACAATACCCCATTCGTTGGTTCGCTTCAATAATCTGGATCGTCGGGCTCCTTCCTCCTACAGCATCTGCAGCAAATTACGCAACAGAGACAGAATAGCAGCGCAATGGAACCCCCCACTACACTGGCAGTAACCCAGGTAATATTGAGCTGAACATTGAAGACAATAAACTGATTGTCTGTGGATTTGCATTTGGACTCGGACTCATCATGCTCCCCAGTGGAATTGCTTGGGCAGTTTTGGACTCCGTTGCAGACCAACTCTTTAGCAATGCAGACGCCTTCTGGTCCGGGACAGAAGAAGCCGCAGTCTTCCCCTTTCTGCTCGAGCTTGGAGGTCATTACTGTCCCATCTTAAACATTCAATTTGACTAAATAAGATAAGCTTGCCAAATCATGATCAATTGTTAATTGACTTAACGTACCAGGATTTTTTGGCAGTTGGTAAAGCTCTGTCCATGAAATAATAAAGTTAAGCTTGGACGCGGCGCTCGCCTCCAACCGGATTGTTAGAGGTCCACCCTGTTGAAGCTTTTGAGCGGAGAGAATGGGCAACTCGGAGGTAATCTCTGTCTTCCTATCTCCCACGTTGGAATCTCCACAGAGGGTTAATAACGGTTGATGCTGCTGTCGGGGAGGGGGTGCGTACGAGTGATGATAAGGAGACAGTCCCGCGGATGGATTGTAGTACACTCCTGGTGTCCCCATCAGTGACGTCGCGGGCTGGGTGGGTAGATAAAACTCCAACTTTGCGTCGGAACATGACTTGCTTGATATTGCAAACACGAGCTTGTCCAAGTGAATCCATAGATCCTTTTCAGGGTGAACTTTCAGCTCCCACAAACAGGAAACTGGTTGATCCCTCATTGCAGGATTGTAATAAAATGGGAATCTTAGTTTTCCATCAGCCGAAGGTCCCAACTCCGTTGGACCACATAATGGACCGTGAATGAATCTAAAAGCGCCTTCGAATATTGGGACGTTAATTTTGAAGTAGTTATTGAGGGCGTGACGTGGGTCAATTTTTAGTGTAACTTCCGCCTCCTCTCCCATACTGGTTAGGGTGACGGGGTAGCTGTATTGTCCTTGATTCTCTTTGCATAGACAAATCCTCGATTGATTTCTGTACTTGTCCATTAAAATCACTTTGTCCACCCGGTTTTCCCAACAGTTCACGCAGGAGTCTTGGTTATACTTGAAGTTGACGTTTTCAATTCGGAGGACAACTCTGGCGAAGAGACGCCTTTGGGTGATGAATCGATATCTATTAAATCATAATATAAAATGGTTTTATACTATGAAAAACATTTTTTGAAAAAATATTTTAAATATATTTGATACCTGCAGATCACTGGTTGACCTCCGCTTTGGTATATGAGGGTATTCATCGGAGAGAAGAACCTCCCTTCAATTTTGTGCCAACTAGTGAACACTTCGTCACATAGCGTGCCTGAAACATACTCCCCGAAATGGCTATTGTTGAAGAAATCATAATGCGCCCAATAGTACAATGAAGACCCACTGTAACTTCCCGTCTTGCTCTCAAATCGAACGAACAGAGCATTTGAGGTGGAAATAAACTCCTGCTTCTCCGAAGGTTTTGAGAATGTGTCGCAGAATGTTTTAATAATTTTGGAGTCATCAGCCCAGCCAGCATCATAAATAGTGAGGGACTCCCCACACTCTCCCTCCCACTTCCTTATAGGAGCGTCTATACGCAATATACGGAAACTTGGGAAATAAAGCCTAACGATTTCCTCCGGCTTTCCCAAAATAAGGTAGCTACAGGATGTAGAGGGCGGGTACCAATGACCTTCTGACCAGAATAACCCCTGCTTATCCCCCGAGTCCAACAGAGCCTGGCTTGTGAAGATCCAGTCACACGTTCCATTCTTCTTCCCTGAAGTGTCTACATGACCTGGCCAGTGTGCTACGTTAAAGTGGAACCCAGTGTTAAGCAAAGGTCCTGCCGGGGAAGTGACAAACTCCACAAAGAGATCGGAGCCAGAGCCTACGACAGAATAAGGAAACTTTCCCATTCCACAGAAGGTTCCAATTACAGGACTTTTCTCATCCTTCCCGTCATATATTCTGATGTAGTCATTAGGGCATTCGGATCCTATGGCGCGCATTGGGCACAACATTAAGTTCTCACAACGCTGCCCATCCACGTTAAACTCTTCATTTTCAATGTGAAGCTTTATCGAAGGGAGTCTAGTGTTCAGATAATATTTACAGTGTAGGTTCCTCGGGTATATTCCTGGATAAGCGGGTGATTGGACGTAGCACGTTTGCATGCGACAGTCTCTAAATACCCTTTCACAGTAAGTGTTCGGTACCACCTGCAGAGTTTCCATTTATGAAAATAATTCCAATTTGAATTTTTTCCTAGATTATTGTTAATTGCACGTTTACCTCTCCCCTCCGATTGGGATACAACTCTGGATGCTGTCCATACCTCAGATAGACTTCATACTGTTGTTCCGCTCGAGAATCAAACCGGAAGTAGGTTTGCTCCGTGAAGTTCTCAACAAAGAAGACAATCCGAACTATGCTCGTTTCGCTGATGAAAGTTTGAGGTTGCTCGATTTCTCCGCAGAATTTTCCCGGTTCTCTGCGATTGCTTAAAGTACTTTTACCATTGCCGTCGACAATCTGTTAAAATCGTTTGTAACCAATTGAATAAAATGTTAATCTAAAATAAATAAAAACTTAATCGCCTCTGTAACTCTTCTAATTTTACCTGAACGTAGCCATTCTCACAGTAAGAATCATTTACCAACCGTCCAACTTTAAACTTTGTAAACTTAATTCGCAGCACCCAGTCCCTCAAATTGGTGCGAAATGGTCGGAATCTATAGTGGCATAGGAGAGTCTTCCCATGATTCTCTGGAGTCACTTGGGGACTGGTCACTTCTTCATATATACCCACTGTTTTATTGCATTGATCTTGAGCATTGCTAATAACGCTAGTTCCACCTCCTATAAAAAATTGATGATGACATTTGAATTTACAATAATTTTTCACCAAAATATTTCATTTACTTTACCTCTTTGAGACGCCACCGAAGATATTAGACCGAGGGAGACAACCAACGCTTGGAGCAAAAACACCAGTTCCACTTTCTCCCACATTTCCCTTCCGAAACACAATCCTATTCTGTTTTTGTACTAAACATTTATTTTTACTATTTCAAATCTGAATGAATCACTCCTTCTCCTCCACCTTGTGCTCCCAAACTGGCAGAATTTAATACAACCTTCTTGTAGAACAGCATGAACAATTTATTGAAAGACTTCCCCCCATTTTCAGAAACGGGTTATAATTTTATTACAATATTTACTTACATTTCGATTCTGTATTTTATTCCGGGGCAGCAAATGAAAATTATGATTTACATTATTATTTATTCACAAATTTAGTATTCCTATTCTGTATTTCGCTCAGCCTGCCTGTTTCCCTCTGGCCGATGCTGGCCTTCTTTAAGGAGGAAAGGCTATAAGAACATTCGGAAAGAATAAAAATACTGTAAACCCTATAAAAATCGGGAATCAAAGCAAAGAGTACATCACAGAAAAAGGAAGCGATAAATAAGAGAAAGTAGGAAGAAAGTGATGGGGAAAGTTGTTTGCAAAAAAAAAGTTTTTCCACTTGTGCAATACGAATTACAATGCTTTCACCTCGGCCTATACATATTTCGTATGTACATAAGGTGAAATTTCTTTTGTGCTGTCAAGTTATTGATCTTTTCTCTCTAAAGCTTCAATCCACTACATTCCTTTGGTCTGCTCCGTAAGCACTGCTCCATTTCGCTCACTTTCTCTACATCTGTACAATGTCCATGTAAACCTAAAAAAGCGGTGCATAAACAAGATGTTAAAGATGAAATGACTCTGATCCTATACGCTTTTGAGTTCAGCTCCCATTAAAATTTAATGTTGATTCTTTTGTGTTCTTCGGAAGATAATGGAGAAAAACGAGGGGTAAATTAAATAAAACGTGAGTTCTCATGATAATGATTGCCATATGCTACTTACAGGCTTCATAGTCTTTTTCCAATTTGCAGGAAGTAAGAGTGTCATGGAGCTATCCCTATAGGTTCTTCTAAGGACCATTGGTAACTGTTGTAACTGTATGTAAACCAAATCCTTACCTTCTTACCGTCTGTCTGTTTGTTACCGCCTAAATTAAGATGGAATTATTGAGAAGAAGAAGAGAAAATTAGTTTGGACAGGTCAGTCTTAGTCAATTTGCTGACGTTCGGCGCTTTAGGTCCTATTACGACCATATTTATTTCAGCAATTTAATTTTTAATCCTGCCGATGCGTTAACACTTACCAATAGTCTTCAAGACCTTCCTGCTGTAAGGTTTTCTTGGAATTTGATTCCAGGAAAGAGAATTACGTCGAGTGGAATAGAGTCCATGAAAATATAGGATACAAAAAGTACATGTATCCGATTCGCTCTCTTGGAAAATGAAAAGACTCTCGCGACACAGCTTCTTGCTTCTTCCTCTAGCTTTGCATAAATGGAGCAATGGGAACTATAAAACTCACTACAGTAAAGAATAGCCTTCGGGAAGAAGTTTCTCCGCTTCTGTATGCAACATTGAGCCATCAGATTTTTAAAATTATATCATCACATTTTTATTTTTATAGAAGGAAAGGAAACTGGAAACTCCCTCACTCTAACAGGCTAAGATGTCCAAAACTCCATTCAAAAGGTGAAGAAAAATATCGTTCATGGCTAATTCTTTCGCGTATATTTTATTATGTTGGCGGATAAAATTCTTTGCCACCTGACGGTCAGTTTTAATCCCTAATTAAAAATTACACAGCTAGTATAAATGTATTTAATTGCATGAAATGTGCATAATCATAATCATTCAGTATAGTATCGTTAGGTTTCTTAGGATTCGGACCGCCACTTGAATTATAATTATTCTCCCTCTTGAATTGGTAAAAACGATATAAAAAGGGAGAAAATATTTTTTTCTGGGTGCGCCATGTTTTTACTCCTTTTATGCGAAAAGCCAAGCCACATTCTTATTACAGTTACAGTCAAATTTCAAACGACACAAAAAATGAGAGTTGAGAATGGTGTAGCTTTTGCTTCTTGGAGAACACCTTTCATACCTACTAAAAAACCCAAGACTTGAGAAGAAAGCATTTGGCTTCATAGTGCACACTCCAGGAAGAGTACCCGAGAGACACATTATGTGAAAGAGAAATTCCCATGGTTAATCATAATTAATTACACTTCTAAATGAATTACATACTGCAAGAGTATATGTGGAAGTAATATTATGCTCATTAATATTTAATTCATATGCTTTGCTCAGGCTTAGAAGATTCCAGCGATGATGCCGGTACTTCATTATGTGTTTTTTACTCATTTGTCTTACTTTACCCCACGAATTGTAAAAGCATAACGCTAGCGTATTACAGCAGTAATTTGTATGCTTGGATATGTTTTCAAGAAATTAAAATAAAATAAACTTGATTGAAACCTTTGGTAAAAACCAAACTGAAACTGAAAGAATCGAAAAATTAACCCATTTCCACAATATAAAACTATACCTTATGTTAGGTTAATTTTTCTTTGCGAGTAGTTCCTTCCCGTTAGTTTGGTTTTCTGACTCTGACACAGGTAGCTACAACTCATGGAAATGGCGAAACATATATTTCGTTTGGTACTTTGATAGGTTCGTGATTACTGAGATTATGGAATATGACTCATTTTTTGTGTAACGTGATAGCCATTATTAGACCATATGCAGTCCAGGAATTTCTGAGATTTGCCCCAGGGTCTTTTTTTAATGATAGTATTCTGGAACTCTAACTATTTTCTCATGATTAATCTGGGTATGTGAAGACATTGTTATATTATTTTATAGCCAAATTAATCAGTAGAACGCATTTAAATTTTAAAATCGGTATCTTTTGCATTTTTATTCCAGTCTATGTATATGCACGCAATTAACAAAAAAAAAAACAGCTTCAATAAAATTGTTCTACACCTCTGGGGTGGACTGATACGACGGAGGAGGTGAGTGATGATGAGGGGGAGTTAAAGGTGATGGAGGACGCTCCAAACTATCAACGTCGTCGTCTGTACTTGTACTCTTGCATACGGAGCTTGTCCTGGAGACAGAAGGATGATTCTCTAAGAGATTCATGTCGATCGTCTGAGCCCTTCCGTTTGGATGGCTGTTCGCTCTCTTTTTCAGAACGGAAGCTGTAAGATGGGATGACTGTAGTGAAATGTTGTTTCCTACCGAGTTCCGGATATTCTGACCGTATTTGTAATAGTGAATTTTCTTCCCATAAAGGAATAGAATAGTTAGGTAGATAAAAGTCGCCGAAAAGTTGCAGATGAGGAGAGCAATCATAACGACCTGCCATTGGATGGATACTAAATCTCGAAACATCACCGTGAAAACCAGATGAAGGAAAATGACGAGGAATTGAAATCCACCGAAGCTCACCACGGACCAAGTAAGTTGAAACAAGGATTCCTGGAGATATTAAATAGCAATTATTGAAAAATTTTGGTAGCATGAGGAGATTGCGTTTCTGATAAATAATACTAGGCTATAATTAAAGGTTTTGATTAGATCAATTACTATTTTTGCGAAAAATCAAGCTGAAACTTGAAATGAAACATGGTGAAGGTATACTATAGGCAATGGTTCATCGTTCATGGTCGACGACAAAATTTCATCGCATGTCTGGACCGATTTTTAAATCAAAAGGTTAGAATATTTATTCACCTTGGATCTTCGAAAGTAAGTTTCAGAATAGATCTTAAACGCTGGTTGTTGGCAAGACCACAGATTGAGTGCGACGATCGGCTAAAAGCACGCTTTGCAGATTTGATTCATTTTTACTTTCGTTTCAAATTTTTACTCACATTTTACACCTTCTGCAAAAGCAGGAGACAACGACAGATTTTATGAAACAGTAAGACTTTCTCATTGCAATCGTTTAGTCGGACGTTACCATTACCAGCTCTTTTTAAGTAAACAAAATAGGTATAAATATACAGATCGGATAAAAAATACACTCGCATATTTACAGAGAAAATCTGAATAAAAAGTAGATAATGCTCGTTTGCTAAAATTGCTGGAGAGTTGCTTAACAGGAAAACGTGAAACAAAAAATGATGCTTAATAGATCTGAAATCTGAATTGTTTTCGTTACGAAATAAAGGTTGCTGATGTGACTCAATACTAAATTCTTTGGCTTCGGCTGAAATGTAAAAATTGCCAGAAAAAGTGAAAACACAGTGATGTAATGTAAAGGAAAATTATCACTGGATGTAAAAGGCCGCCAAAGTACAAAAGTCATGCATAAATACATGGTTTTGTGAAATATTTTGCTTGCGCCGTAGCTATCTTAATTGTCTGCGGTGTGAAACAATGAATGAATTTAAATCATCCATTTTTCACTCATTCATGAAATGAAGTGAAGACGATGAAAATCCTACACATGCGTGAGTAAGAAATACTATACTCCATACACTAGTTCAGTTAGCCAGTCTGACATTTGCAGTAAGTTTCCCACGGTATGTCAAGAATATATTGCGAAAGATGTTTTTAATATGTACATAATTTGTTCATTGACTTACCATATCGACAGCTCTATAAATGAAGCAAGAGAATAAAGCTGCCACTAGAGCGTATCCCCCCATGAGCAAAGGGAAATTTTGAATGAAAAGAGGATTCACATCCTGTAAATGGACAGCATAATACAAAAGTTATTCATTTCATCATCATTAGCAAATAATCTAGACATTTATAGTTTTTTAATGATTTTGCATAAAAGTTTGCTTATTTTATGTCCCCACCTCTAATCCTGGTGGTGCCTTGGTTAATGGCTGGAATAAGTAGGTGTGTGCAGATAAAAGGAAAATCGCAAAAGTCCCCAACTACCAAAATAATAAAAAGGCTAATCAATTTCCGGTCGTTACCATTTCACCCTATATTCTATACCAATACATAATATATTATCATAGAGATTATATCCTCCATTTTTTCTCTATTCAATTGCAAGCGGATGAACGTAGTTTCCATGAAGATTCTACAATTCACATCACATCCGCATCCGCAATTAAAGGCACTAGACATTATACTTGTGTGAGTCATCCTTACGTCGCCTTAACTCATAACAAGCTTTGACTCGTGCGATACCATAAAAATGTTTGGATCGAACGAGAACGAGAACATTAACTATTTGTGTACATCAATGATCAAGGATGGCATTGAACTTCAACTTTAACAAGCCCATTAATTATCCCTTCCACTAACCATAATTTAGTAAATTTATTGGTTTTACCATGTGCACGTTGACCATAAAATAAGTCACGCCCCTTAACGTCGTACAGCAAAGGCACATTTTGACTCGAGTTCGTTGTCACGAAAACTTTAAAAATCCAGAATTTTGCACAACGCCAAATTTCAAGATATTAACTTATTTTTTAAACAATACACTGTCTTCACTGAACTGAATAGTTAATTACACGGAAGTTGATTTGATATCGTTGGAATTTTCAAATTTCAAGTAAGTTTATTCACTTTTTATCAGCTAAGAAAACACCACGAAATATTTTTATCCCGATCGGATGCACAATAAACAGAAATTTAGAAAAAACTTTAATGGAAAATTTGAGACTAGGCAATTAACAGTAATAGCCTGAGGCGATTCAATCCTGGATGGACAAGAAGTTCTCAATAAATCCCTCAAGAGCGAGAGAGACTAACTTCTTTGACCAACAGAAGATACTTGTTCACTGAAAGAAGCAGGGTGCGTTTTCTGCATAAAAATGAGTCTTGTTTTTTACAATCTGATATGATCTCTGCATTGACTCCGACTTTGTATAATTTTAATCGTCGTATCGTTTTAGTGATTTGACTTGGCTACAGTACAATATCAATCTTCACAACTTCGCCTTTAGAACAAAATCATTTTTCCTTACAATTTAAAATTACCAAGTGAACCTGAACCAGAGAGTTTTGCTTTGTTTGCCGTGATGCTGCAGCGTGAACGTGTGGCTATACACCTAAAACCCCCTAATTTACATTTATCATACCCGTGCAAAAAAAATTTCGCATATATACTAAACATGCACTTTATTTTTTCTTTAATGTTTTGCCTTCTTCATAAACAATCCTTGTTAGGTTCGGCAAAAAATCAAGTTTTTTCTGTAAAAAAAATCATCTCATTTGGATGCTGTTCTAATGACCGCTGCGAAGATGCAGTCATCTTTTATGAGAACCGAGTTGAATTGGTAGTTTTGGAGTGGAAAGGTTGAAAAGGGCAAAAGTAAAAATGCTCAGGCTGAACAAAGATCAGCCTGCTTTATTTCCAATCAAAGAGCCTAATATGAAAGACGTTACGTTATGCACACTTCAGTATAAAATTATACTTCCTGTTCTCATGACATTATTGGGATATGGTTCGATCTCAACGTTCTGCTCTGCCAAGAGGGTCGATTTTTGCCATTGGATTTTCCGTAGTAGACTTGGGGCTTTGTGGTATGAATGTTCCCAAATGTCTAAGATATAGTTTATATAGAGTGTGTAATTACAAGATTTTTTTTGCAAGATTACTGGAAATTATGGTATAGTTTGGCTACCTGCCACTTACATGTCACTCTGATGATTGTGACAATTATTTGCGGGTGATGTTGATGGTACGTGTCTTTTCAAAAAGGTTAATACATGCAATACGTGTTTTACGCTTACAATGAAATTCTCTGAGATTAATCATGATTACCTAACTGGCCTATTGATCCTTACGTACGCTAAAATATTTAGTGATTGAACATAAGTTCTTTAGAGAGTGGCTGTAAGAATTAAAGACGCTGAGGGAACCAAAGTCGAATGCCTACACCAAAGATATTCGGTAAGTTATTCATTCGGAATAATTTCCAGAATCGCTCGTCAAGTAGGTTTCACATTAATGGTTTTTGACGCCGTTTTAATTGAATTCGTTAGAAATTGCTATTCACCACTGGACGAAGATGCAAAGGAATCCATGCTGTTAAATGTCAAAAGTTTTTTGGTTTCTAAATTCTTAAACCACTCCCTCTAAAATTAGTGACTTAAGCACGATAGCGCCAAGTTACGTTGATAATGCGCTTATTAGAGAAATTTTGCAGTGTAGATTCATAAGCGAATTTATAATTGGAAATATTTTGCCTGTAGCATAAGTAGGTAGGTATTTAGTGATTACGACTTATTTTCACAGAAAAAAATTTAAGTTAAAGATTCACGAAATCGCGGAAGCGCGCAAAATTACACACCTGATAATTTTACTTATTTTTAAAGAATATGTCAAGAAAATGTTAATAGTAACTGAAACCAAAAAGTAATTAATGGCCGTTGGGGAAACATTTGCGTCTTTTTAACTTCAGGCTTTCCTGCAACAATGGGTTTGGGCTACTCAATTGGAGAAGGCGATAGAGTTTCTTTTTTTATAGGGATGGGTAGGTCAAGCACGCGTCTACAGAAACTAATCAAATAATTCAACCAGATAGAAATACAAGTGCCAAATACAAAAGCCATAAAATAGTGCGTGACTTGACAAATCATTTGATTAAGAGTAATTTCTTTTTTTAAAATACATTTTTTAAGATTTATTTTAACATTTGTTGAAATTACTATTTCCCTAACAGTATTTTCTTTGTAGTCCCCTGATTCTCCAGGAAATTGAAATAGGTCTTTAATGTCTAATGTAGGCAATCCGCAATAACCTAAAGGTCAACATTGCAAAGTATATTAAGCAGTTGTGGCGTAATGATGGCTCAGACAACAACAAGAAAAAAGCTTTTTTGACAAGTTACTGTCATCACTTGTCACTTTCTTCCATGCCTAAATAAATGCCACGTTTGAGATAAGACTAAAACTCTGCCAGTCTGACCAGAGCCGATAATCTCACATAATGCACTTAGGAGCCTAAAAGGAAAATATTTTTAATGGTTGTATCCTGCAAAAGAAATGGTTGCTTGGTCAGTACATTGACAGCAGTTTGTTTGAAAACCCGTTATATTAAAAATGTTTCGCCTCACTATGAAACCCAAAATAATATTATTATTAACTCTAATGAATCGCCTTTCCTTCGGATCAGGAATGGTGCATAGCATCGAAAGCTCAAATTCTTTATTTCCTGCCTTCTTACAAACTCCTAACCACTTTATCGCAAAATTTGTTAAATCTCATGAGAGTATTGAGGAGGGAAGGGACACATTTATGGAGTCTTTAATTATCGCAAGTCCCTTGAGGAAATTGATATTTACAACAAGCTTAAACAATTCATTGTTTTACCCGAATGTTCCAGAAAGCAGGCTTGTTCAGCCCTCCAACATCATATTCATCTCATATGAGAAAGCTTGTCTGCTGGAGAATTCATTCCGGATCATTTCCAGGTTTACATTTGAACCTACCACCGTGGTCATTCTTATTGACCTAGCTACAGGGAATATCAAGGAAAGCGACCTTAATTTTCCAAAACACTTGAGCAGTTCACCAGCTACAAAAATTATTTACAGAGAGTTGCCAGAATCACTTCGGGTGATTTGTAACGGATACTGCGGGATGGAAAAAGCCTCCCATGAAGTAAAAGCTTTACTGGATACTGATTTATTATTCGCCAATCCTCAAAGGTTACACAGGAGCCTATTTCAAGTTTCGAATGGAGTACAGGTGGAAGCTTTCATATTTCTGAAGAATGACCTTTCCGCCGAAACAAACCGGGACTTTGACCCACACGATTGTTCAAAGTTCTTATCCATGGCGAAGTACATGGCACTTTGTGGTTCTGATTTGACCGTTTCCAACTATCTAGCTGAGGTGCATAATTTCACGCTAGTCTTTAAGGATAATTGGGGCGGAACTTTGCAATCTGGGAAATATATAGAAGATCAGTTCATCTCAAGCGCGTTTTCAAACCCATCCTATGAAGCTATTCCAGTTTATCGTAGGCACGGTCTTCAATTTGCCTATGGGGGCCGCGACAATATCATCTACTGTATGAAGTCATATAGTGAAGATGATCTCTTCAACCTGCAAGTTTGGGTTGGCCCCTTTTCAAGATGCGTTTGGGCTCTGTATCTAACCGTGTTTGTATTATTCGGCTGCGTCATATCAATTCGCCTGGACGAGACTGTAGGACTACAGATAAACCACAGATGTCACCTATTACAGGTCGCTATTTTCACAAGACAAGCTGTCGTATTTTCTAAATTGAACAGAAAGCTGCCGTTAATTCTCTTCTCTGGAGCGTCAATGTTAACTGGGTACGTTTATGAGAACTCAATAACTAGCTTGGTCATCGTTGAACCAACGCCGTTGCTTTATAAACACTTTAACGAAGTGATTGCAGATGGCTACAAGGTACTTTTCTCGAAGCATTGGTATCAAAATGTGACACCCAACATGGTATACGAGACAGACTTTAAGATACGAGGGATTCGAAATATTAACAACAGCTTCGAAGAAATTCCAGGTGGATACCCAAACTTTTCCGTGATTGCGGGATTTATGGAGAGAAAAATTGTCTACTTTTGTGACCTCTCTACAATCAAATTTGTGAAGGAAAAGCTTAAAGGCATATTGCGACATGAAAGGAGACACCCGAAAGCGGAATGTTTCACAATTGAAGATCCCATAGTACCCCAACCATGGTTTTGGGAGCTATGGACAGTAAATCGTTACTGGATCGCTGAGACCATTTTGAAACTCAGAGAAAGTGGAATAGCAGATCAGACTCGACGATGGTCGCGCTGGGCGGAGGGACTGACTTCAGCAGAAGGGAAATATGTCATGGACGAAATATACGGCGTAAAGAAACGGTCAAGTCAAAACAATCTAGTAGATTTAAGCAAACTTGCCCCAATTTTCCTTTTTTGGATTGGGTCATCTACAATAGGCGTTGTGATCTTCATCCTGGAAAATATTTGGAAGTTTAAGAGCATCTATCGAGATATTGGTCCTCAGTGGATGATTTTTCCTTGAAGATCAAACAAATTACATCAAATTTTTAGTTTCATTTCTCTTGATCAAACCAAACAGAAATCAGTTTAGTTTCACATGCGCCCATCGAATTAACCATATATTCTCCAAACTCCTATGAACCATTGTCATTGTGCATATTTGTCCTATTTAATCATATCATATTTATCTTTCTTGCACGCGCCCTGTTCAGTGGTAAACAACCCAGAAGAGTTCTTTGATCTTTGAAGTGCAGTGCGTTGTGTAGAACAAATTATTTAAATAATAAATGCTTTCATGAACGTTCCGTTTTTTCAAAATGACATATCAGTCACTCACAATAAATTATCTTGTTATGTTATCCTTATCTTCCTTCACTTAATTACATTGTCTGAAAAAAAATCCCTAACATTTCAATGCATTTCGGTGATAACTCGGAACAATTGAATTTATTGGATTTTGGAATGCCATGGACCATGGTATACTCTGTACGGTCTAAGGCAACTCCTGAAGGTCAAGCAAGACATTCGGAAAAGAACAACAACACTTATTCACGTCATTCTCACCAAAATCTATTCACTGTTTCAATATGCAGAGATATGTCTGGATAATGGAAGGCATTCTAAAATGCATTGTAGATTGTAGATATTATGTAGTCATATATAACCCTATGAAACTATATAATATTGGTCTGTGCAATAAAAAATGTGTGGATTTTTACTCCGCTACTATATTACTGTTAAGTATTTATCTACTCATACCATAAACGCTAATTTGGCACTGCGCTTTCTACAGAACTACCATGTACTTTAGAGTGTTTCCCGATTTTTTCAGCAGTTTTATGATCTTTGTGATACCACATCATAGGCAAGTCCAGTCAGACATAGGGATATACAATGACCATCGAGACTAGATATTCATTGTACATATATTTGAGCTGAATGTGCGTGATCATGATCAATGTTCATGCACCTACAGAGATGTCTAATACCTAAAACTTGGAGACAGAGTAACACCATGTTTGCTTACACTCTTTTGACTTTGACTATCTGTGATATCTGAGATTCGTCAACAAGTTATTTTTAAGTAGGTGTTTTGTGTTTTTGTTAATAAATATAAGCGTTGATGACAGTAGGGAGTAAACTGACAGTCTTACGGAAGAACTAAAAGAGGCCGGTGAACTGGATCTCTAATTGACTATAAATTAAAGCATTCAAATAAGAGTGGTTTTGGGCGGATTTTCAAAACTTAAAAAAGATTAAAATGACGTGTCCTAAAGAAAATGGAAAGTTTCCTCCAGGGTTTCTGTGGGGAATGGGTACCGCAGCTTATCAATGTGAAGGAGCTTGGAACGAGGATGGTAGGTCACTTTCGATAAAAGTCAAGGTTAGTTAGTCACCTTTGCTTATTTTGAAATATTTTTTTTAGGAAAGGGTCCTAGTATCTGGGATACCTTTGTGCATGAAAATCCTGAGAAAATTCCGGATCTGACTAATGGCGACGTGGCTCTCGATTCTTATCGTCAGTACAAGCAAGATGTAAAGATGCTGAAGGAAATTGGGGTGACTTGATACATTTGAATTAGTTTACTGAAGACTGTCTCTTGTCTGTTTCGTTAATGGTTTTTATTCTATAGGCCAATATCTACCGTTTCTCAATTTCCTGGGCGAGAATCCTTCCCAACGGCCGAGCAAATAAGATAAATCAAGCTGGCATCGACTACTACAACTCTTTAATTAACGAGCTCGTTGCCAATGGGATCCAGCCGTTGGTGACTTTGGTTCACTTCGACATTCCACAAGCAGTCCAGGACATTGGTGGATGGAAAAGTGAAGAGATTATCCAGTTGTTTGGAGACTATTCTAGGGTCTGTTTTGAAAACTTTGGGGATCGAGTGAAAAGATGGACGACGATTAATGAGCCCTTTGTTTGGAACATGATGGCTTACTATTACGGAATGATGCCTCCTTGTGTTCAAGATCCTTCAGAGTCCCCTTACATATCAGTACATAATCAAATTAGAGCGCACGCTCAGTGCTACAGAATTTACGAGAAGGAGTTCAAGGCCAAGCAGAAGGGTTTGATTGGAATATGCTTGGACACTGCGTGTTATGTCCCAAACGATAAAAACTCAGCCGCCGATATTGAAGCAACGGAAAGGGCATATCAGTTCAGGGTAACATTCAATATCTATAGAGACAATTGTTTCATTTAGAATTCGAGATAATTGAGAAAAAATAAAATTTCTATTTGAAACCAGATGGGATGGGTACTGGACCCATTGTTCCATGGTCACTATCCCAATTCCATGCGGGAGCTGATAGACAAACGTAGCGAGAAGGAAGGCAAAGCGCAGTCCCGACTTCCAGAATTTAGTGAAGAATGGTCTGAAAAAGTGAAAGGTTCGAGAAACTATAAACTTGAATAATTAAAATCATTTTCGATGGACCTTTCAATATTTAAAAATATAAACAGGAGCGATTGATTTTATCGGCCTAAACACCTACAATACGGAAATTGTGAGTGGAAGCTCGGACGGGACAGCGCCACCAGAGTGGAACGTTGCCTTCGGTATTCCATTCTTTTCACCTACGATTCCTGGATGGAATCAAGATATAGAAGTGTTTCGAAACATTGATACCAACTGGACCTATTGTGGCGCACCATGGCAAGACTTTTACCCCGAAGGAATTAGAGACAGTATCAAGTGGCTATCAAAAACTTATGGAAATCCTGAAATTATGATAACCGAAACTGGATGCAGTGCTGTAGACAGCAGAGAGGATGACAAGCAAAGGATTGACTACTTCAAGCTTTCCATTACCTCAGTTTTGAAATCAATTCAGGAAGATGGATGCAACGTCACAGGGTTCGTGGGATGGAGTTTACTTGACGTATTCGAATGGATTAACGGATACACGTGAGCACATTGAAATTACTTTTTATTTGGTTATTATTGGAATAAATTAAATATTAAGTTCCCGTACGATAGGAGTGGTTTTGGAATCTGCGCCGTGGATAGGAACAGTCCGGATTTCAAAAGGAGCCTTAAAGACTCTGCGAGATACCTTGCGAAAATATTCCGGAATAATGGATTTCCCCCTGAAGATAACTAGTAAAAAGTAATCACAGCACGGTGCAACAGACCTTACTTACGTCAGCATATAATACGTACGTATACGTTTATAGTAATTGTCGTATTAACAATTTGAGTCAAAAATAAAGTATTTATAATGCTGCCACAGTAAAATAAACTTTTCAACAATAAAAGTTTGCATAGTTTAAATAGAAAATTCGCTTATTTATTTAATCTACGTCAATATTCGCATTTGTTGCACTGAATGAAAATGAAAGATTAACAATTCGTCAAGTTTTTAAATATCATTTAATTATTGATACAGTGTAATCATATCGTACATCCTAGACTTGATAATGTTTGTTTTCCACACAAATTAAAAATATCACCATAGTTTGGATGGCATACTGTAATTAAATCAAAAAAGTATTAGTGTAGAACACCAAGCCTTAATTAATAAAACTTTCCACGATTATCTTACCTGAGCCAACGCACCAAATGTTAGTGGAAATATTTTAGCGTATAGAACGCAAAACTTTTTGCTACTCAAGTGAGTAATTAGGACTAATTGATTTCGTTCCATAGACCCAGACACAGCATTTATATTGGCTAGACAATTTATTGACGACATCTAAAAAATTTGAATTTTAAAATTCTAAAAACTTTAAAAGCAATCTATTAAATATCAGCACTTTATCAATTTAGCTTACATTCTCGGCAAAAAGAGCGCCACAAACGAATATCACGGAAAAAATGGAGAGATACTGGGCAAAATAGAAATTGGAGGAGTTTGGCATAAAGAGATGATCCACACACATGGAGTAGTATAAAAGGTAGTAGATCAAAAAGCAAAATAGTGGATATCCATAAACTCTAGAAAAAATCCTTGATATCTGGCAAATTCTTTTGTACCATGTCAACTTTTCCTTTAACGATTGTTCCGCAATTGAAGCATTCGGACGTAACATATTTCCCTCCATTTTATATAATTGCATTGCTATACGGAATTCAACGCTGACTTGCCACAAACTAAAAACGGCCACAGCGAAATACGAGTCGATATAAATGTCTCTAAGATCGCGCAATATATTTAACAGAATTCCAAGGACACCCATCATCCAAGACCAGGAAGACAAGCTGTCACCAGAACCAGACTGTACGTTTTCTTTAGCAGTTCCTGGAAATTGGTAGCTTTTGTAAACCAAAAAGTCAAAATTCAACTGGAACTTTTTCAGGATCAATAAATTTCCTGCTCCGAACGTTGTAATAAGGATGCAAAACACCAGAGCAAAGGCTTTCCTCCCAAACAACCTCCAATCGAATTTTGATGACAACACCAGGTATTTCGAGCTATTATCGAGGTTAATTTTATTCACGGCTTGAACTAAATTGACCAATTTGAGAAGCTCTTTTTGTACGGTTGACTGCATGTAGAAGAATGCTATGGGATAGTTGGGATAAGCCACTGCTTCAAAAACGTCAATGAAGACCAACGGATTTCTCGCTTCTACTGATTCTATCGTGTGGAGAAACTCGCTCCAGGTGTTGCAGAATCTTTTGATGATGATGTAGATTTGACTTAGGGTTAGTACATTACAGATGACCTTTAAGTAAGAATTGAACCGTAGGTCAGAGTTTTTTGTAGCCATAGAAATATTAGAAGAGTAAATTACCTTTTGGAGCCAGTATGTATGCAAAACATACCCGTGAGGACCCTTGCGGAAGTGAAATGGTAAGATGCAAAGGTAATATGCAAAGTTATGATACATTAGGAAAAGTCTTACGTTGCCCATGGTCAAATAGTTGAGTAATAGAAATCTAAACTGCGATTCTATTGTAATTTTGGAGGAGATTAAAAGTAATAGGTACAGTTGCAGATGGAAACCAACGTAATTTATAATTGGTATTGACTCTCGCTGTCTATTCTGGTGGACTTGTTCGTCATCCAAATCAGCTTATGAAATGTCATTTTAAATGAAGCTTATTAAGTTTACTAAAGGAGCTTAAAATGAAGTATCCAATACAAAAATTCCAGTCAAAAAATTTCTCGATTGACATATCTCCACCTAATGACAACTTTTACAAAATTGTCAGCAAGCAGGAGTGACGAGGCCTAACAAGAATTTAATTGAGCTGAACTAAACCCTTTGAGATCTGTCACCTTCACGGGTAATTTAAATAATGAAAGGGAAAACATATTTATGCAGTATGAAAGCATATTCAGAATAAGATGAATTCCTGTCGAAATTCACAGTTGGAAATAATTAAAGCATAATGAATTTAATTAGGTACATCATTAAAATACATGCTCAACATTCAAAATATTCAAGTTTGCAATTAGGAACAGTCCATTTTAGATTAAGGCTTAGGATTATTTACACTCAAAGATTTAAATGAACAGGGTTAGTAATTTTGTAAAATTAATTTAAGTTATTCGATAATTCATCAATTCGAGTCGAAATGTTAGTTTAATTTTTTGTTAATTTGTACCTACTTAATTGTACCCACCTGCTCCGCCTAAAGTGTTACATTGGACAGTGTTACGATTACGATTCCATCCGTTATTGCTACTTCCCTTACCACCGCTTTCACCCTCACCACCTTGACCTGTATCGAATAAAAGGTTAATATTCACTCCAAAATTAGTAGCCAAACACGTCATAGTTGTAATTCACTGCGGAGAATGGGAGGGTGAGTGGCATTTGCTGCATAAAGTAGGGAAATGTTGTTCGGGGAGTGGTTAATTGGGCCAATGGAATTGCTCTTATTAGTTTCACCATCCGACATTGCATCATTCTAATAGGTGCTTCTCCAGAGCGAAGCAAGCGAACGAGAGGATAAGCACCTAAGTTAATTATGTTAATGTTTGGGATTAAAATGGTAGTAAAGATTACACAAATTAGGTTATTAATGGTTAACAGTTTAAAGTAATTAGAAGCTCGACCAGTTGAAGCTACACATATCATGACTCATATTACCCAAGGCAGACGTGAATATACATGCAGAATTTTTTCAAAGTCCTAATTACTTAATAAAATTGGAGTATATAAAGGTTCTCCATCAAGTCATTTACAAGAAAAAAGTAATTAAGGTTTCCATTTGAGTTGCCATGCAAAAAAGTTTTTTGCGTGCCATGCTGACATTTGGGCTCTTTTTACCTACCTGAGTAGGGATTGTTGAAGCCCCCACCACTTGCCACGAGATTGCCTTTGGGGAATGGTTGAGGCTTAAACGCTGAGGGCTTCTGACCTTGACCTTTATCAGGATGATGATGGTGCTCCTTTTTCATTCCTCCTTGCATATCTGGCCAAGGATCTACGTAGTTTGGATCACGGCAGCAGACGCCAACTGTACCGGTCATTGGCTCGGAGCATTGCTGTTGAATTTAATATTTTTAGGACGTATAATGAACAGTTATGAAATAGATAAGATTTAATTGGCGTGTTCACGTACCACAAGAGCAACCCGATATAGTTTATCAGCAGCAGAGAGTTTGACAGGTTTTTCTTCAATTACCCCAATAGCATTACAAAAATCGTCTTGGACGCAGAGCATAGCAGCTGGACATCCTGGATATGGAACCGCAGGAGCTTCTGGATAGCCAGGGTCCTGAATGTTAGGTTGAATAGGATTTGGATTTGGCCTGGGTCTTGGTCCTTGTGGGGGTGTATAAGGATCTCTGGGTGTTTGAGGTGGTGGTTGTACTGGCTGTGGGTCTGATGGGTTATTCGGCCTTGGACCTAGAGGATTTTGGAAAGATTGGGAAGGTTCTGAATCTGGTGGTGGAGTAAATGGAGGATTACCTTTCGGGTAAGGCTCAACAGGAGGAATTTGATTTGGAGGGGGTACGTTAGAAGGATTGGTTTGTGGTCTTGGAATGTTTGGAGATTTATGGCAATCAGCTTGATTAACCAAAAGACACTCTGGAGTTGGATCAACGTTGGGACCAGCGCCTGGCTGTTGCTGATATTGCTGCTGTGAAGGATTCCAGCCGTAACCTCCTTGGGGATTGAATTGGGATGGTGGGGGGTTGTTGAATTCAGGTTGCTGTGGTTCTGGGCCAAGGGATGGTTCTTGAGGTACAGAAGGGGCATATTGAGGATACTCGGATGGCTGTGTTGGTGGAGCAGGTGCAGGAGGACTTCTGCTAGGTGGAAGTGGTTGATAAGCAGGTGCCCCAGCGCCAGAAGGGTTGTAACTTGGTTGTGGGGGTTGGTTCGGATTAAAATTATTGGCGGGCTAATGGAAATACATAATGAATATTTACAAACCTCTAAGAAAACTGTTAAAGTAAGTGTTTAATAGCTCACCTGGTTTGGAGTTGGGGCTAGTTGTTCCACCCCTGGATGACCCGGTGGACGCTGGAAGGCATTCTGTAATAAAAATTTGTACATACAAGATACAATACATTACCAAATTTATCATTCATTTGATTTTTACCTGTCCTTGCCACCAGAGATTATCCTGGCCGCCACCGGGTGGCTGGTTGCCAGGCGTCGAAGCTGGTTGATAGGGTTGCTGGATGCCGGGTGTCGCAGCTGGTTGATAGGGTTGCTGGATGCCAGGCGTTGAAGCTGGTTGATAGGGTTGCTGGATGCCGGGTGTCGCAGCTGGCTGATATGGTTGCTGGATGCCAGGCGTTGAAGCTGGTTGATATGGTTGCTGGATGCCAGGCGTTGAAGCTGGTTGATAGGGTTGCTGCCCCAGTACGTCTTTAATTAAACATTTCAATTTGCTTAAAAACTCCCTAAATTTTTTATATTTATCCCTTTAAATACGCATGAGGTACCTTGTGGCTGTTCATATTGGGGCAGGGCAGAAGCTTGCTGATTTTGTGGATATTGATTCTGCTGGGGTTGGGGTTGACCCCATCCCTGACCAAAAACTTTGGCTGGAAATCCTAAACTCACTATCAGTATTGATCCGATGAGCATATAACTACCTTTCCAGCTCAACATTTTCGCACTGTTGGTATTTTACCAGTGAAATGCTTTTTATCTTCCAAAAAACACAATAAATTTCTACGACCGAGGGCTGTAACAACTAATAAAACGCCCTGAAGTATGAACACAGTTTTAACTCCGGAAACTTTTAAAATCCCACGCGCACTACACCAGCGACCATGTCCTCAGCTAATGTGGAACTAGATGTGTAGCCTCCAATTTATTTAGTATTTTATACAAGGAGCCACCTTGCCTCTCTTCATTAGAAAATGTAGGTAATCTTAAGTTCTCTTCATTGTTAAATTCCTCCATTGTAAAATGTAAACCTGTTGTACATTCAGCATGTTCCAGCAAAATTTTAATAAGCCCAAAGAACATGCTGTGCTCATACTGCTCCTACTTAGAACTCCTTTACGTCAGCAGAGAATCGCTGATAAATTTTTTTACCTCAAGTGGGTTATTCATACTTGCAGAAATGTTGCAAAAAATTGATAATTTAAATCGTGTTGTTGAAAAAGAAGAAGGTAAAGTTTGATGAGATCAAAACCAATTTAAGTCTGTACCCAAGCATAATCCGTTTGAAGCAAAGCGAAAGCGTCTTCAGTTTTTGTATACATGGCTAAATTATAGAAAAAATGAAGATGATTTGAGTGTTGCACCTAAAAATAATTTATGGCAGTTGAAAAATGTGAACCGCTTGAAGCCAAAAGTGTTGCATCCAGATTTTTTTTTTTGATTAAGAGAAAAACACCAAAAACCTGAGATTTTTATCAATTTTATTGTCTACTGGAATTATAAAAAAGCACGGGGAGAAATTCTACGAATCAAAGAGATAAAATCGATTCCTTAAGAAATTTCTTTAACCTAATCGATCTGGAAGGTCCGCACCTCATACGAACAAAAATAGATGAGATGGTACGAAAAGGGTAAAAGTGAATCATCGTTTAATTCACATTGATTGTCTCTTCTTGGTTTTTTATAATTCGTGACTGACATCATCGTCGACCTTTCTGAAGTTTGCTAGATTAATAAAAGTCATCCCCCTATGCTTCCTAGAAGGGAATAATATTTTATAAATTCAATACACGCTTAGAGTTAAAATTTAAACTATGAATTTTCACCCTGTTCCTCAGAGGATAGAACAGCCAAGATTCTGAATTTGCAGTTTCTTCGAATGTGTTTGTTTTTCAAAATTGCCTTTGTACCACCGTCATTAAAATTAAACCTAGTAGTAATTTCAAGTTTAGCCTTCACGCTAAGATGATCAATTATGTAAATACTACTCGATTACATAGGATCATTTATGATAGTAGTGAAAATCGAGAAACTAAATTGCTTGTTTTGTTGTTTTATAGCTAATGATACATGAGATGAGTAAGCGATTATGTCGTTGACGACTTTTCTATAAAAAAAATATGAAAATTATTTTATGCAAATAACTTTAGGGTTATATGCGATGACAAAACGTAGTCCCATAATTAGTAAAGAACCCCATATTTCTAACAAAAAAATCTTTTATTTGGATAGAAAAATGATTTTATTGGATGCATAGCTTTGGCTTAAGCCGAGCTTGAGTCACCTTCATAACCATGTACCATCTAGTCGTGCATATTTAATTAAAGAAATGATGTGAGAATTCCTACAGAATTTATATGATAAAAGTGTAGGTGTTTTAATCAAAAGCGTAGTCACTAGGTGTACATCGTAAAACAAATCGTAAGAGTGCTATCAGGTTTTATAAAATTTCGATTTGTGATTAGTTGTGAGTCACACTAGATGATGTAAATGGGTTTTGGATTCCGCAAAATAGTTGTATACTGATAATGGTTGTTTTTGGCTAATACTTTCGACTAATCACAATAGTTTAGTCAATTTATTTACAAAGATTTGCTGCTTGTAATCGCAGGCAGTTATAAAAAACGGGTAATGTAAGGAAGTCCAAGCATTGGTTTCGGTTTGAATTATCGGAAAAAATTTGTCGTTGAAAATTGGATATCACCCGGAAATTTGTTTTCTTCAACTTGCAAATTTTGGGGCTCAAATTCAGCAGACGCTCTCATGTGGCAAATTAGTTTTTGTTCAATGGAAAATGATGGGGGAACAGCAGATGTACTTTCGCTCATTGCATCTGCTAGACTGTTTCTCCAGTTTCCACTTGCGTTTTGGGCATTTTAACTATTTTATATTAACGACAAGATTTTCTCATAAAAATAAACCATGCACGTTTAGGCAACAACCTTGTACGCAGGGGAAAACTAGAGTCGAGACCAAAGTACCAAACCAGATTTAACTCGAGTTCATGCTAGGTGATGAGCAAATGGCACTGTCACGATTTTCTGTTTACAATGGTTTAATCCTTCGAAACCATCAATAAAAATGTAATGTATGGCACACGTGTAGGTGATTTAATCTTTAGTGACGCCAATAATCCCAGCTACGAAGTGAAGACATTCAGGGCTGTAGTCCATATAAATTTCATGAATTGGGGACTGGCTTTTTGCACTATTAAGATTGTAATATCAAACTCGATGGCTTGAAATATGTACTTTGGTTGATAAAGAATTTTTTAATCTTCTTATTAAAGTTTTTGTCCTATCGAATAAGACTTTCCGTAGAAAAAATGTCTCTTTTGTCATCATTAAATCGTAATTTTACATTCGTGGATATAATGAATTAATGATGTCCTTTTTGAATTATAGTACCTGTCTGTGGTGGTGCTCTTAGGTGTCCGCTAACGAAATCAATCTAGAATATCTTTAAGCAGGAAATCAGGAAATGTAAAAAACCAGCCTACAAATCTCTGTTCACATGAAAACATAATCGGATGAAATTATTGGTGAGGTGACGATGACGCAAGCGTAAATACGCTAAGGAAGGATTTTTTAAAGCACAATGGATCGGTATTCGCTTATCGTCAACACTCAACAATGCAGTGATATGATAAAATATGTATTCGGATTCTTGATTTCAGAGTGTATGATGAAAAATGGCCACGTTATATTTATTAAAAAGGCAAAAATGAATATTTTATGCATGCATTTTTATAAGGTTTAATAAAATGTTGATATGATAGGAAAAATTTTGTTTAAAATATTTTATTGGAATTGTTGGTAACTTGCTTAAAACAAGGGTTCTTCCAAATGCTGCTAACTTGCGAATTACATTAGCATCAAATATCTTCAATTCAATAGATTTTAGTGATACACTTGTTGAATTTTATTTGTACGGGACCACCATTGGAGACTTTGCCTTAGATGTATTCTGCAACTCTACTATTATTACATTTAATATTATTTTTATCTGCAGATATTACAAACTTCAACTAAAACTAGCTAATCCCTAGCTCATAAACTCCTTTCTTCAATAATTTAATGTCAACGAACCTCATTGGACACACTTTACATAACACCTTAACATTCACACGATTACATTGAAATCAGAAGAATACACGTTTCCAAAAAATTGCTCAATTAATCGGGCTCATGTGAACTTCACATCAGTATAATAATAGAATTTTCAGAGCTCATGATTAAAATCTCAGCACTAATCTAGTCTAAAACGTACAATTAAAAATTATTGCGAAATAATATACTCCTCACTGAGCACCCATTCGATTGCCATGCAAAATAAAACAAAACTTTAATTTACCTGTGACGTTCGCACTCTTAAAACCTTAAAAGTTATACGTAAACTACGATATTTAAGATACTGTTTGAGTATGGCATTAAAAATTCAATCTTGAATCTAGTCCCTCCCGTATCTCTGGTGCGGACGAAACAGTGTGAAGTTTCCCTATCTCAAAATCACAATCTAAACTCAAGCGTTGCGATTATAGTTCGTGCACAATATACGCTATACTTAATTCGTTAAGATATTATGCATTTTTTCATTTTACTAACCTGCATCTACTTAAGTACCTTCAGTTCATTCTATTTTAAAAAAATATGTTGATGAGTTGACATAAAAATGTAAGGGTACCTTACTCATTAGCTATTACTGTTACATCATGTCCTGTCCTGGGGAAATTGGTCACTGTTTATGAAAACAGCACGCAAAACTATGTACGCTACATTTTTACACTCAGTGGGCAAAATGAAAAATGTGTACTGTATTATTAAATTAATTCTTATCAAATTGATTAACAATAAAATAGTGAACAAAGTGCTTCCGCTTTCCTTGGGTTAGCCTGCTTTACGCTTGCTATCGTTCGAAGACAAAAGGGTTTGTGTGAATTCATGAGGAGAATATTGGCCAACGTTTATCGAAAATAATGAAGAACATTTAAATAAAAAACTGTTTCCGTTTAGGTTTAAATGAAGATGTTTTAAAAAACTTGGGGGTTATTAAGGGTGACTTGAGACTTTTAGTTTTTCTTTGGGTTTTCGCTCTTCCTCAATTCTTCATCCATTATTTCCGTTAGGAGGAGGTTGCTACATCATGAAATGAAAAATTTGAGTAAGTAGTGTAATTCAAGGGAAAAATACGTTTGGAACGTGAAGAATTCATACCGGTTGTCCCCAACTGGTGCTACTACCAGCTGGTGCGGTTTCTGTACTAGGTGTCGGAGGAGGAGGAGAAGAAGGGGAAGTTCCTTCTGGGGTTGGAGCAGGTGGAGCTGGATAACCTTGACTTGGAGGAGCTGAATAACCTTGACTTGGTGGAGCTGCGTAACCTTGACTTGGTGGGGCACTATACCCTCCTGAAGGTGGTGGTCCATAACTTTGAGCAGGTGGACTACTATAGCCGCCGGTAGCTTGCGTGGGTGGAGGTCCATAGCTTTGGGCCGGTGGACTACTATACCCACCAGTTGCTTGTGTGGGTGGCGGCCCATAACTTTGGGCGGGTGGACTACTGTACCCACCAGTTGCTTGTGTGGGTGGCGGCCCGTAACTTTGCGCGGGTGGG